>JASCZW010005331.1:0-236894 GCA_034211315.2 Aedes japonicus
AAATATTATACATAATTATAGCCCTACTATGCGATGTTGCCTGTTGGGTGCGTAAATATATGTTTATTTTAAACAAGCTGAGTTGCTGGACACTTCTTTGTTGTGAACTTGTGGAGGACATTACAAGGCAAAATGGAAATGTTTTCGCACGTTATTAAAAGAATCCTACAACATTCGAACAGCTAATTTCGATTGCATAACAGCCCATTCCTACATCAATTATGATGATCTTCCGATGGCTGAAATATTGCCTAATTTGCATGACTAATAATATAGTCAAGTTTATTATGTACAAAAGATAAATGGGTTGTTCCGAGTAATGGGAAAAATGCATGCTACTTTTTGGTTTCGCAGTTTCCTTTTAAAATAAATTTAACTCTGTTCTAAAATAGAATCTCAAAGTCAGTTAAATGTATGTGGAGTGCGAGGAAATGTTCACCCACAAAGATCTCCTCAATCGAACTATGATTCGAACACGTCACCTTCGGCTTGATCACGTCGTATTTTCCCCGACTATCTCGCATTATTATCTCCCGATCGTTTAGTCGACTCCTTTTGTTATCGTTCATATCGTCTTTTGACATTTTGGCTTATTAAATTTTGTGCTCCTCATATTGTTACTCAAAATTTAATCTCGCAGCAGTCTTTTGTTGTTTTGTCCAACGAGTTTTTATCTCTCCTAATTTTGTCTATCGCCATTTTTAATTTCCATATTATGTCTTTAAAAATTTAACTTTTCAACATTTTTTCAAACAAAACTTTTCAACAAAAGTTCCTAATTAGGTCTCTTAAAATTCGATCTACTGACATTTTGGCACGCTGCCTTTTTACATTTTGGCTTTTGACAATTTTGATTTTTGACATTTTTTTTACGTCGGCCTATTTCTTCACATGGTGACAATCACCGACGCCAGGGAGACGACTCCACCACATGGACCCTACCTAACGACTCATGACTATGAGCCGGGACCAACGGCTTTACTTCCCTTCCGAAGGATGACGTGACCAAGATTTTTTCGCATAAGAAAAACCACCGACGTCGACTGGGATTGAACCCAGACCCACTGGGGTGTCAGTAGCAGTTACGCTTACCACCGACACCACCGACGTTGGCTTTTTTTTGACATTTTATCTCTTGACAAATTTGTATTTTTACATTTTGTCTTTTGACATCATGTCTTTTGACATTTTGTTTTTTAGACATTTTTGTCTTTTGACATTTTGTCTTTTGGCATTTTATCCATGTGACACATTTTGTCTTTCGAGATTTTGTGTCCTGGCTTTATCGGCATTTTGTCTTTCGACATTTAATCTTTCATCATTCTGTATTTATGAATAATGTCTTCTGAAATTTTGTTTATTGATATTTTTATATAATTTTGTCATTTTGTCTTATAATATTACGTCTTTGACATTGTATTTCAACACTTGTTTTTTGACATCTTTTTTTGTGCCTATCCGTCGGACATCCCGACGTCAGGGAGACGACTCCACCACTGATTCTAACACTTGTGACTATGAACCGGGCCAACGGCTTTACTTCCTTCCGGAAGACGTGACCAGATTTTTTCGCCTCAGAAAAACCACCGACGTCGATGGGATTGAACCCAGACCCACTGGGGTGCCAGTAGCAGTCCACCCTACCACTACGCCATTTGCCGCTTATACATTTGTCCTTACATTTTGCCTTTGTGCATTTCGTTTTGAGATTTTGTGCTTTGACATTTTGTTCTTTCGGCATTTTGTCTTTCGTCATTTTGTCTTCTGACATTTTCGACTTTTCACATTTCATTCAAAAAACTTCGTCCCTCAACATTCGTTCAAACAACATTTTTTTAACCAAATATCCTAATATTGTCTTTACAAGTTTGATCTGTTGACATTTTGGCATTTGTCTTTTGAAATTTTGTCTCTTGAAAAATCGTCCTGATGTCCTTTGAAATTAAGTATTTTCTCATTTTGTCTTTTGACCTTCTGTCTATTGACATTCATATTTAGTTTCTGACTCATTGTCTTTTGACATTTTAGCCTTTGGCATACTTGCTGTTAACATTTTGTCTTTTGATATTTCGCATGTGACATGTTGTCTTTTGAAATTTTGTTTTTTAACACATGTTTCGAAATTGTATGTGTCATCATTTTGTCAAACAACAACTTTCAGTAAAATAACCTAATTTTGTCTTTTGAAATTGAATCTTTTGACATATTGGCATTTTGTCTTTAAATGTTTTCCCCTTTGACATTTTGTCGTTTTATATTCTGTGTATTGATATTTTGTCCTTTGACATATTTGCTTTTGATATTTTGTCTTATAACATTCTATTATGTGACGTTTTGTCTCTTAAGATGACCTTTTGACTTATTGTTGTATCGGCATTTTGTCTTTCGACATTTTGGCCTTGACATTTGGACATTTCACAATTCTTTCGAAAAATTTTCGACAATTTGTCTTATGACATTTTGTATTTATGCATGATGTCCTATGACATTTTGTGTTTTGACATTTCGTCTTTTGACAATCTGCCTTTTGAAATTCTGTCTTCTACCAGTTTGTTTTTGAATTCATTGTTTTTCGATATTTTGGCCTTTGACATACTTGCTGTTGAAATTTTGTCTTCCGATATTTTGTCATGTGACATGTCGTCCTCTGAAATTTTGACTTTTTGAGATTAAATCGGTCAGCATTTTGGCAACAACTTTCGACAAAATAACTTATATTGTCTATTGAAATTTGATCTTTTGTTTTGATATTATGTTCTTTTGACATTTTGTGTTCTGATATGCTGTTCTTATGACGTTTCATTTTTTTGTCATTTTGTCTTTTGACCATTTGCGTTTGGAAATATGTCATAGGAAATTCTGTATTTTGAAATTTTGTCTTGCAACGTTTTGTTTTTTGCAATATTGTCTTTCTAAATATTCTCTGTTGACATTTTGTCTTCTTACCATTTTTATTGCCATTTTGTCATCTGACATTTCGTCACTTAAAATTTTGTTTTTTTACATATTGTCTTTTGATATTATGCTTATCTTTCAGTGGTTTGTCTTTCGATGGATGTTTCTTTGACGGATTGTCCTTTATGGATAGTCTTTGACGGTCCTCTTATGGAAATTCTTCGAATAGATTGCGCTTCAACGAACTGTCTTCTCACGGATTGTTCTTCGATGGATTATTCTTGATAGATTTTCCTTTGAAGGCTTGAATAAAGCTCTGATGAATCTTTTTCCCACAGACTGCGTTTATATTAATTTCCATTCAACTTATTGTTCATCGTCTAATTGTCCTTCGACGGGTTGTCCACAGGCGTACTGCCCAACAAACATCGGTGTTGAATTAAAGCTTGTTCAAACAAATTTGGAGAAGCTATTCAGCTATACTAGAAGAAACAGCTGAATAGCTTCTCCAAATTTGCTTGAACAAGCTCTAATTCCACACCGATGTTTGTTGGGTGTCCAACAAATTGACCTTCAATGGGCTTCAATGCCTTGTCATTAGAATAATTGTCTAATGACAAGGCATTGCATTGTTCTTCGACAGATTTTTTTTTATTTATTCAAAATATACTTGTAGAGTAAGGATTGTTCTTCGATGGACTGTCATTCAACGAATTGTCCTTCGACGGATTGTCCATCGACGAACTGTCCTTCGACAAAATTTTGTCGTGTCCTTCGACGGATTGTCCTTCGACGAATTGTCCTTCGCAAAAATTTGTTCTTTGACGGACCCTAAATGGAAAGTCTTCACATAAATAGCGCTTTAACAAGCTTTCCTGTGACGGATTGCTCATCACCGGATTGCCTTCCGAAGGATTGTCTTTCAAAAGCTATCCCTTTGACGGGTTATCCTTCAATAAACTACTTTTCATCGAATTTTCCTTCGAAATATAATTCATCACCGATTGTCCTTTGACGGATAGGCCTTCGACGGATTGTCCTTCAGCGGATTGTCCTACGATGGATTTTCCTTGGATGAATTGTTCTTCAGCAGATTATTCTTCGACAAATTGTCCTTGAACGGATTGTAATTCGATGGGTTTTCCTTCGGCGGAATGCCCTTCGAAAAATTTACCTTTGACGGATTGCCCTTTGAAGGATTGTACGTTGGTACATTTTCCTTCGACGGATTGTCTTTCGAAGTATTGTTCTTGGATGCAATATCCTTCGCCGGATTTTCCATAGAAGGATTCTACTTCGGTGGATTTTCCTTCGACGGATTGTCCTTAGACGGATTTTCTTAAGACGGATAGTCCTTCGGCGGATTGTCCTTTGCCCGTTGCCCTTCGCGAATGATTTAACTTCGACAAATTGTACTCCGACGGATTCTCCTACGAAAGATTTTCCTTCAACGGAATCTTCTTGGGTTTTTCTTCAACGGATTATCCTTCGATAGCTTGTCCATAGGCGGACTGTCCTACGACAAGTTGACTGTCAACAGCCTTCGATGGTTTGTTCTTCGGTAGATATCCCTTCATTGGAGTGTTCCTCGACGATTGCCCTTTGAAAGATGGATTCGAAGGATTGTCCTTTGACAGATTGTTTCACAACGGAACTCTGATGTTTATTAGTCAGCCTTCAACGAATTGTCATCCGTTGGAAAGCTCGTCCTCAGACAGATTATCCTCCATCATTTTTTTTTTGTAGATTTGAGTGTGTTGAATACAGCATCCAATGACTCGAAGCAACCCAACAAACATCGAGAAAAGCTTTGAATAAGGGAAACATGATTCGTCTTCATTTATGTGAATTCTCATTCTTCTCTGATGTTCCTTAGTTTTAATTGGTTGGGACTAGGGTTCTGATGCATTGTCAGTATTGAAGTCATTGTTTGTTTTGTTTGCAATGAATCCTGTTTTGACTGATGAAGGGGCGTGCCTTTGAAGAGTGCTCTCACTCTTCAAAGGGTTTAAAAAGCGGAAACTTTCAATAAAACTCGATTCATTGCCAATAAAACAAACAATCACAACTGTAACAACAGTTGTAATGAAGTCACTCGGCATTCACTAAACAAATGATACGAGATATACTACAATAGATCAACCCTAGCAGCACACATGTTGCAAATAGGTCCAATGAACTTCAATATGGCTAATCTAAGTCACAATCAAGTTACTTCAACCAAATATGACGGTTTTGTGCCCTCCTTGTCACAGTGGTTTATGCCCCGAACAGATAAAACAAAAGTCAGTCCGCAAAAGTTCTTAAAGTGACCATTGAATGAAGCTTTTATCTGGTATTAACAAGATGATAGCGATTTTGTACGTTAAACAAACCATCTCAGAATATTTTGACATTATTACTTTCACATGGAAACCGCTAATACAACCCACTTCCAGTTTCAAAAAATATACTTTCCAAAGCTGGTACATTTTAAATATAAATATTTGTGACCACACGTGATAATTGGACCGGTCTCACCATGTTAGTAGGGTAGGGCTCGATGGATCAGGATTCACCTTGATAAGTGATGTGATCATGTGTATATATATAATTCTGTATCTAAATAATAAGATTATATTTTATGAAGGTTCAAAATAAAGTTATACAGGGACAAAATGGCTTACAATAACCGGTTTCGCTCCACGTTTTTGAGAGCACTAACTACCTCTCAATTGTTCTCTGCGGGGTCCGACTAGTTAGCGTTCTGTTTCCTCCAGGGTATCCGGGTTATCTTAATGATGCACAGCCAGACCCGCCATACTTACCCTATATTGCATTGCATGCGGTCAACAAGGTTTTCCACCACTGAAAAATGACCGATTTTTACATTGCGTGTGTATATTTGTGTATTCATTCTATCACCAAATGGCCAGCAATGGTATTAAGGAAATTTGTTGCATTTGTTTGCACTTACCTGTGACTATTGAAAGCAGCTTTAATCCAGAAAGTAATAGCTCTACTGCATATCTAGTAACCCATTCCACCATGTTTGATGGGAGCCACGCAAATTCTGAAGTTACTTTCACGCAAACATTACCGATACTGCAACACAATTCTAGGTTTGGAAATGTAAAATAATCAGATTGGTCTCACTAAAGGCCGCTTCCAAAATAACACTGTAGTTCAGTTGTACAAATAAAATCGTTGAACTGCCCGTTAGATATGCAACCAGTATTAATTAAGTCTATTCACCACGTGGTGAGTGCATACGAAATTATGTGCCAGGCTCGCACGCGCTCATGCGTTTTGTTGGCATGTCAAATTTTGTTGGCATGCCAAATTTTCTATAAAATTTTAGTATGTTGATAAAACTACCATGAACTTCTGCAAGCTTGTTGAAAATGGAAACTCCCTAGAAAATTAAGGGACTTTCCTAGAGATTCGGAAAGGAATATTCCGGAGGGATTCTGCAAAGTACTGAAGGAGACTTTCCAGTAGATCAGAAAAATAATTTCCTTCAAAAGAAAACTTCTCCGAAGGTCAGGAAGGGCCGTTTCTTAAGTATAGGGGGCACTTCTTAACAGTTCAAGCAATAATACTAGGAAATTCAAGAACAAACATCCACGAAGTTCCAGGTCATACGTCCTAGAAGTTTAAGAACAAGCTTTGAACTTTAGGTTGAAACTAACCTTGAAGTTTTGGAAAGATGTTCCTCGATGTTCAGGATAGGACTTATAAGCAGTTCAGAAAAAAAAATCTTTTCAGACTTCTCACAACGTCTGGAAGAAACTATTCCGAGCTTCAGTAATTCAGGAGTACCTGTTCAGAAGTTTATGACGAAACTTGTCAAAACTGCAGGCGGTATCTTTCCAGAAGTTCATCTGGAAGTTTCGCAGAAGATAAGGAGAATACTTTCCTGAAATTCAAGAGCTTATCATTGAAGAACCGAAGAAGCAGCCTTTATAAACTACATTCTTAAGTGGCAAACCAGCCCAGGAGACTGAAAGCCACTATAACAAAGAAATAAAAAAAACTTCATTCCTGTGACCGCGTATTAGCCACATTAAAATATAGTGAACACTTCCACCATCTCCTCAACCATTCGCATCGAACTATGAGCAAAGACATCAACTCATTTAAAAATCAAAATGCATCGGTTTCCATCTCACCTCGTTTGACAGATTTGATTGCTCATCGAATTGATCGATTCAATGATCTACTGTGGCATGTCGGTACGCCGGTAAGACAAATTTCCTGAAGTTTAACATAGAATTTCGTAAAAATATCAAAGCAGGTCTCGAGAATTCTTCCAAAGTTCAGAAAACCCTCCAATAATTTAAAACGACCCAGGTAACAAATAAGCATTACCAAAGCGTCTTTACGGCAGCCTATCAAGGATTTAAGACGCCGTAAATGCACCATAAATGCTACTTTTGGCCCAATATATGGCTGCTTTACTGCAATGCTATAATAATGCTTCATAATTGCTATTTTGCATTCGAAATGCTTATTACAAGCTACAAGCATTTAAATAGCATTTGAAATGCAGCTTTACAACCGATAGCTTTAAAGATGCTGATATAATGCTGATATAATGCTTGTAGCATCTGAAATGCATATTTAGGGTTGATTTACTGCATATGCTAATGCTTATTGGTTACCTGAGGATAATCCTCAATTAAGAGAAAAATCCACTTAAGGTCTCAGAAGATCAGGAAAAGATCGGAAATTTTATCAGGAAGTCAGAATACTTCGAAATGAAATCTTTGAAAAGATATCGATTACTGTCCACATTTTAATAAATATTGTTCTGCGAAAAAATTTCAACTTGCAATTTTGAAACAGATTTCCAATAAGGTTTTCTGAAAATGTAACTAACAAAAAAAGCTTGAAAATTGTAAAGACTTGTCCGTCGAATGTCAAAAATGGCACCAAAGGTGATGGAAGTCCTTAATTATTGCATGGTGTAATGTTTCAATGACATTTTGAAATCTTTCAACAGTACAGATGACAGTCGAGTTCGGTTGCCGACTCGATCAGATTCAGTCGGCTACTGTAATGTTCAATTTTGCTCGACTCGACTTCTATAATTGACCCCTATGTCCGGGTGGCAGAATACTAGCACTAACGAAGAAAACTATGCAGATATAAATCTTCCTTTGGGTGCGGAGGCGGAGCAGCAAAAAACAAAATATTGTTTACTTTTTCGCGAAAACGACCCACACTCTAAAAAATCGACACGTAGTTTCCTCGTGAAATAACACGTAACTTTCACCTGAACACGTAAACAAATCTTCTTCAGTAAAATCAGGTGAAAATTACGTGCCAGTGTTCGTAAAAAGTCATGCAACATTTATGCGATTTTCACGTAGAATGTGGATTTACGTGGAAATCACGTAGCTCTTACGTGAATACCGCATGTTTATCACTTGTTTTGGCAGTGGATGAAAATTAAGTGCATTTCACGTGGAAACAACGTGTCGATTTTTTTCAATGCAGCTAAAGCAAAATAGCTTGCTGCGATCTCCCAAAAATTCAAATCATTTGTCAAATCAAAATCAAAAACGATTTTCTTAAAGCTAAATGATCAGCTTCAAATCAAATCAATTTAGAATCCATACCCACCAAAACATTGTTCTAGCTTTTGTTCGACCCGCAAAAGTGTCGCATGAGTGGATCGTGCATTCAAGGTCATCGGCGCTCACGTCTAGGGTGCGCCAACCATGTGTGTGGCCAGTCCAGCTAGATTGCCTCAAATAAAGAAGGGCAATTTTTTCCCTAACACACCGGGAGCTTGCATACCTGTATAGGAAATAACACGTTACGTACCGAGAGTTGCGTGATTTGAATTGCTAATCAAGCTTAGATACATTATCACTTTAGCCGTTCATTTAAGATTCAATTACTGTGCGTTTGATGAGCAATGTGTCGAGCATCCGCGCCGGTATTTAAAGATGAAAGAGTGAGAGTAAGAGTGAGTTAATGTGAGTGCGTCTAACAAAGTTGCATCCCGACAATGTTCGGATTTTGTCGATATGAAAACCAGAGCGGCATAAGGAAGGGGGAAAAGTTTAATGCTCCTGGGAATGTGTGCTATTATCTTAATGATGGTTATGATTATGTGCAGAATGTTCTCTGCCGTTGCAAATGATTTCCGCAATAAACAAGAATTGCTGCAATTTTGCAGCGGCGCGCTCTGTTTTTTTTTTTCGTTTGTTGTTTTATTGTTACTGTTTCCGAGGGTTACAGGCAGGCAGTTTACGGTGCGTGTCCTGTGGAATTAGCTAGCTACTCGCTGGTTGGCGATACAATGTGTGTTTTACTACTTTGCACCGACCTTGACGCCGGTAAGCCGAGGGGATGCATGAGCTTTTAATTAATGAAGACACTGAACAGGGCAAAGCTATTTACATTCGATTGTCGATGCAGCTGAGCCGCGTTGCCTTAACCTACCTGGTTGCCACCCTTTTTACTCTGATAAGAATCCGTTCGTCTGTCAGCAACTAATTGATCTACATACTCTCCCGACATACCTCTGTCAATCAACCATCCGTCAGTGGGCCGCTAGCCATGCAAAAAGTAGAGCGCCAGCACCGTTCAGCTGTACTGTAGGTACTTGCGCAATTTACTGACCAACCGACCGACCGACCAAGTAGTGAATGTCAAAAAATAACCCTCATTCTTTCGCACCCAGGTGCGATAATTTGCGATAAGGTCGAGTGACGATTCGGAAGAAAAATGTTAATACACTCCACGCACGAATTCAGGCCTCTGTGTTCGCTCAGGGTTAAAAAAAACCAGGCTAATTCATTACCGGCTCAGTCATATTTTTATTCCTTATGAAAGCGCATCAACCGAGCGGGAGAGATTGCATCGAAATGACCCGAAAACCGCACGGAAATGACTTTGGACTTTTTACCTGTGCGATTGTCCAAGGGTGACGTCACATCGTCATCACCATCATCATCATCGTCGTCGCTTGCTGCGATGCAAAGTGAGGCATTTTTCACCCCAAACACAGCCGTCAAGTGGCTTGGCAGCCCATTTTCACCTCCTTTTCGGTGTCAACCTTTTGCCTCGCGGATTAGCATAACTTCGAGAACTCGGGAAACTATCACACAAATCAAGTCATTAGACGGTGAACGACTCACCGTTCGTGCTTAATCCCTCTTGTTGAAAATCGAAAATCTGCACCTCATATTAAACCGTACCACGCCTACCCGAGGACCCCACCCCGCCGTCGGATTTCACGTGATTTAATTTAATAACTCATTTCGGCGACCGACGACCGACCGGTGGGGCGGTGAGGACCTATCGCGAGAGGCGGATAGAGATATTAGGTCCCGGCACGAATCGGGTGGACATTTTATTAAATTAGATTTATGGTTCTTGCCACTTGCCGTCCCCTCATTGAAACGGGAAAACTCAGTGACTTGGTTGGTACAATTTCGGCAATGCGTGTCAACGGTGACGGTGACGAAAATCTAAGATTTTTACGACTCCGATAAGCGCGAGCCGAGAGAGGGGGAGGTTATGATTATTGGTCAACCGGGAGGCACCGGCGCAACTGGAGTGGACGGTCCGGGTGAGTCGTAAATTTTCCCACTGAGCTTAACGTTCAGCTGACAGTCGCTTCCGCTCCCAACTCCCCGTATGAAGCTTTCGGGGCGGCCGCCATGTTCTCAGGAAAGTGTGTTTGTCGACTTGCGTGGAGTTGCGTGTGTCAGGGGAGTTTTTCCTAGGTGGACAGATTTCAGCAAGTGTTTCCACGGAATGTCTCTATTTTCGGATGGGTTGTCATTGTGTGTGTGGGAAAATGGTGTATGGGCATACTGTTGGACTGGGGCAATACATCTTGATTGTCGAAGCTATGAGGAAGCAGCGGGAGGTTGGTGGGTTTTTGGTGACGGAACTGGTTGCGTGGAATCAGCAGTGGTAGATTGTTGGATGAATTGTAACGGATTTCAACAGAAGCGTAAAATTTCCTTCCATTCAATTGCAAACCAAAGCAAGCGTAAACAAAGAAATTTTTGCAAGCTTCCATACAACAAACCTGCTCTTCGTCGATATCAGGCTTAACTTTACACACTGAAAATTTATCTGCGTAATTTGAAAGCTTAGCTTATTAAACTCTTTTCGTAAACATGGATTTTGTTCATAAAAAAATGTCTCGTTTATTGTATGAAACATTCATAATATTTGTTATCTGGTGAATGCAATGCATTGCACGAAATTAATTTCGCAAAGACCAGCCAATCGCTGCTTCTCTTTTATCGTTCTCTTGCATGTTGCTGTTTCTGCTAGGATAGGCGGGAATAATTGATTCATCCCAAAATAAAAACTAAAGCGCTGTCGAGAGCTATAACTTCATACTCATTAAGCAAGTAGCTTCTCACGAGTAAGGCCATGGTGCCTAATGAGATCAACCACGGACTCAATAACAGCTCTTTCGAGCTCAAATCACATGTCAGGATCGAATCACATGAGAAATATTACAAAACTCTGGACAGTTCGACGTGGTTGCGCTTTTCATTTCAATTATATTTCGTCGATTAAGTATTATATTAAGTCGATTCCTGGAAAAAATCCGTTCCCAGATTCGTGAACTACAGTCATGAATTCTAGAACAAGCAAAAATACACCGTGAACTGAATCATGTAATCATGAACAAAACTGCGTTTAAAGGGAGAATCCTGAAAACGTGAACTAGTTCACGGTCCGTTTTTATTTTCGGGAACGCTTTTTTTAACATCCCATACATTATGCCAAATCTAGCATTCCAGATGTGTGCATTAGATAACTCAGATTTATTACATGTGATGTTCCATTTCTACACAGATAAAACGAAACATTGAATTTTCTCCGTTATCTAATGCACATAAAGGAATGCTAGATTTGGCAAGAAAATAACAGGATATTTGATGTAAATTTAAGCCAGATAACGCCTGAATGAAGCCTGTTGTATGAAAGATTGCAAACATTGTTGTTTGGCGCATCAAAGACTACAACCAATTGCGTTGTTAACGCCTCCTTTGGCTTGGAATTAAACGAGGGGAAATTTTACGTGCTTGTTAAAATTAATTTTTTTTTTCTGTGTACGTATATCAGAACTATTTATAAAAAATCAACTCTATTGAAGGTTCCAATCGCCCTCCAGAGTGTAAAATTAGTGAGAAAACTTTCAAAAACTAAAATTTAACAAAAATCCGTGTCGACAATCCGAAAACAACCACAGTTTAGTTTGAGAGTTGGAAGGATATCAACAAACTGATTTTTCAAAACGTCCGATGAACTCTTACGGACCATTTTCACGAGTCACCCCTTTGGATGGGAGCATTATCATAATTCTGGTACATGACTGTAATGTAGCTTCCTAATTTGAACCTAAAAAATATCCTCGATAACTCTTTATCAGCAATTCCATGCGAAAAAGATTAAAGATTTTTTTATATTTTTAGCTAAATTATTTAACAAGTATTCATTCACCCAAAAGTTAAAAGGTGGCAAAAAATTCAATTGCAGATTTTGCAATCATATCTTGAGAAATCCGCATGATTCAGAAAAGGCAATTTTGCCCATCATGAAACACAAAACGTATTATGGTACAAACGAAGCCATGCAAGTATGTGCAAGCGGTTGGCAGCACACAGATTTCTCGAAACAAATTTATCGGTGTGAACTTAGTATCTCGACAGTCGAAGCAACCGTTGGTTTTTTGTTCAACCGTCAACCCGTTTCAAATGAGTGAGCCAATACCACAGAATGCCGCAACGCTATTGGCCACTGTTAGAATTCCGCTGTCAAGTGTTCTATTTCTATTTTCACTCGTCACCACACTTCGATACCCCTCTCATCAAGTTTGCCCAACTTTATGAAATAAACGAAGCCATGCAAATGTGTGTGAGAGACACTTGCTTCATTGCTGTATCGCTGAGTGCCTCGACAATCGGAGAAACTGTTGGGCTACTGTTCCATTCATTTCATCTTGTTAAAGTGGTTAAATGGTAACAATCTAGAGCCATGAAGCAGGCGGCGTCGGTTCGAATCCGAGCTTCAATCTTATACACCCAACACACGGCAAAACCTCACTCACTCATTGAATTTGTCAATGCGAATTAATGTGTTTTGCTTTTTTGCCCACGACCAATGTTGCATTTTTTCTCCAAGCTACGATCCATTACGAGAAATGAAACAAAATCATGCGAAATTGCATTACAATTCTGCTCTTTTTATTTTTGGTGTAGACTTTATTCAACATACAACCGATTAACCATTCAGTACGGTTATCAAACTTAGAAGATGCAGGTTCCAGCTTTGTAGCTTCATCTGCCGAGCTCCCTAAGGAGACTTCTATGTGAAATGTAACACTTCCTTTGATTGATCTTTGATCATAAAAAATGATTCTGGTTGATTTATGAATAAAGTTCCTTACTAATTCTTTAAGAATCTCAGATGTTCTCTGCACATTTTAAAAAAGGAAATTGCTAGTCAGGGTCAAACAAATAGCAACGATTTGGCAACCTAAATCTCAATACAAAGAGCGTTGCGGCAAACATTGATTTGCGTGATAGGCTCTAACCAATCCATGAAATCGGTTTGGCATGATTGAGATTAACTGCGGAACTCCGTTGAGCCGAAAAATCATGTTTTCTACGAGGTCAAGGAGTGAGCAAGCCTTCTCGGAACGGCTGGACGAGAAGGAACTTGCTGAAGAGGTCCGTAGCCGCTAACAGGCAAGTCCGCCGAATCTTTCCTGAAGGTGGAAGTCGTCCAACGTAACATACTGCCACGGATATTCTATTTTGCGATCCCATAGGTAGAGTTACGCTTGCGATGCCTGATTTGCTAATCTGACTCTCCTGGCATTTCCTGCAGAACTCTTGCACCTCCCCGTTCAGGCTTTGTCAGAAGTATCGTTGCTTAACGGCTGCAAAGATCTACTCGAAGCTGAAGTGTGGGCTGATAGCAGGTAACTTTTTAGTGAATTGATCACTATTTTGAGTCTAGTCACTAAAAAGCCACTTTTTGCATCTAAAAGTCACTAAAGTCAGCAATTTTCGTATAATTTTCACTAAAGTCACTATTTCCGCACCACCGATTGTAAAAAGTTGAAAAAAAAATCGTCTATACCTATTATACAACAGCCATCTAAATTAAATAATTTGGCCACACTATATAAAAGTCGAGAAATATACATTAATAAACTAGATTCCCTGGCGAACGCTGCCCCACATCAACCTCCCATGAAATTGTCAAATGCAGAGCGCTGGTCGGTCACAGCACTCTAGATTAGCTTAAATGCGACTCACGGGGTCCCATATTACATCATCTTTCATTATTTCTCGAGTACTTTTTCAAATGGACATATGTTACGGACGAAAATTAGAAAATCAGCATTGAACTTATTTTTAGTTTATTTTTATTCCTTTTTGAAAACCGGACATGTTTATACCTATTATTTTCCACTGAATGACATATTGGTAAAAGATTTTAGAACACTGTGCTCAAAAATTACACTAGGAGTGAAAACTCAAGTTTCATTTACAAAAATGTTTCTTGCAACGGTCTGTAATAGAAAAAGATAATACGTCATTTTTATAAGTCAGATGATAGATGGCATGTTACTTGCGTCAAAATGATACGTCATTCTGTGAATGACAATGTCGTTACGTCGAAATGTTACGTCAGGTTGTCATATTTCACACAGAAACGTCGAACTCATCAAAATGACGTATTATTTTTTTCTGCAACAGAACGTTGCAAAAATATGTTTGCTTAAAAAATCAATTTTTACAAAAAAAAAAATCTAAATTTTTAACCTTGTCGCATGGCGGCTTTTACTAATGCGTCGTTAAGGGGCATTCAGATGGTATAACAATGAAACACAAGCGTCGTATCTACATTATTACCAAAAAGTGCAAAAGTTTACACGGTTTTGTAAAAAGTTAGTTAAACCTTTCAAGAATAATCTATCAGAAAGTTCATCAAATATGGGCATATATACATGATTTTTCAATAACATGCCATGAACAACGCGTTTGTTTACATTTTGTGACTTACGTCCTTTTGAAAGAGTACTTGAGATGTTAACAATTTTTCCAGCTGTTTCATTATAATGTTTCATATTTCTATACATATAAACCCAGTGAACGCCATGACGAATCGAACGGGATAGGAGAAAAACACTTCAAACGTTTATCCAATATGCAAATAAAATGTCCATTGAAGAAACTACATGAAAGAATCAAGATATTTTGGACTTAAACTCACCTTTACTCAAACATATTTTGTTATATCTAGTTTTTTTCAAAATCGGACTTCTCTTTTGGCATCCAAATAGTCGAGAAAACGGTGAACGAATTGTTTACCAGATATAGGACTCTTTTTCTATTACTCACTTAGTAATTCCGAGTCTAGATTTGATTGATCGTATCTCGACATTCAAGTAAACTCAATTCGATCATAGGTGGATTCGGAATACAATGCAATTTGACCAATTCAAAGAGGTATGACTTCAAAATTAAAAAAAACATTATATTTTTTCTTGGAAAGTTCATATTTTATCAATTATTCAAGTTTCTTCTGACTTTGCTTGACTGCTTTTTATCCGAATATTTTTTGACCATCCCAAGATAATTTTCTTGTGTTTTTTTTTCGTTCAAAAGTATTCACTGTATATACTTGAATGCGTGACGTAACTTTGTATAGCCAAAAAACTTCTATTACTACCGTAGATATCAAGTTCTGAACCCAGGACGGTTTGGATTACCTGAAGGATCTCAAAGTTATAAAATAATGACTTTTGAGCTTTCAAAAGATTCATTGAATATGTTGGAATACATATGGTCACCATATGTAGGTCAAAAAATTTACTATTACAATTTCAAATATTATGTTTTGAACTTAAGGGCAGTTTAGAGTACCTAGATGAGCCCAAGATTGTCTTAATATGCATGTTGGCCTTACACACTATTCAATAAATATAGTTAAATACATATTGTTCTTTTGAACACTCCAAACATCTACTGCTACTACTGCAGATCTGAAGTTCAGAACTCAAGGACAGTTTGGATGACCTGGACCATCATAAAGTTATCAAATAATGACTGTTGACCTTTCAAAAGGTTTATTCAATATGTTTGAATACATATAGTAACCTTATATAGCCCTAGATTCTACGGTTACAACTGTAGATACGAGTTTTTATAATACGTACGTTTATAATATGTAAAATATTCTTCAAGAACGCTTTACACTATTAATAAAGCACCCATGATTTCTTCCGAATTTCTCTCATATTCGGGATGTTCTATGGTCGTCAAGTAATCCTTAAACTCATCTGTTTTTTTTTTTAAATATTTTTCAGATTGAAAAATTGATGGCAAACAAATTTGCCGAAGACAGTTCACACTTTTATTCAGTCTGCGTGATTTTATGCAGCCATTATCTTTTTGGGGTCACATATGACCCGTTAGGCCCGAAGAAGTTATTAAGGCAAGGCATAACATTTAGGATTTTTCAAAAGTATGTAGCCAGAAATCAACCATGTTTGCTATTGAAATTGATGCGTACTTACTAATACTTCCGATCGATGACTGAATATGACTTAAATGACTGACATATTAATACCTTAAACCTGACCACCAATATTGCAAGCGAAGACTTTGCCCTACGTCAAAAGTGCATGGTTTGCAGAACTACGTTTATAAAATATTGCCAATGCTAATTGTACACTACAATTTCTTCAGTCTTTTTTGTGTGTGCTATAACAGTCTTCCGAAGCAGTTTTCTTGAACTAAAATTATGAAGTTATTATATTATTATTTGTGTGTTAGAATAATATAACTAAATTCCAGTAAAGCATTTACCAGCCGTGCAAGGATCATGTCGTCCATAGGAGGCTGTTGACACTTTCTCAAATGGTGTTACATTTTTTCAAGTAAGCTTTCCCTCTCTCTCCGTCATGTTCATGTCCACTGTTTTTCATAGTGTCGTTTCGCCTTTTAGTTATTTTGTTTGTTGCCACCGTGTTTTCTTTAGTCTTTTGTAGCTTAGTTTGTCATTTATGTGCTGCAAAAATCTTTTTGAGCAGTTATCTTAATTTAGAAATAAGTTGTCCTAATGTCATCTAGATATTTGAATTCTACCAGTTCTTGTCATGTCTGATGTTACAAGTCTCACTAGACCCAAAAGTATAGTTTTTATGGTTTACTGATGGGACTCATGAGAGAAAAGTTTCCCTTAAAAGGGTTTGGGAGGTTGTTGCGTCTCTTACAGAATAAGTATTTCAGTGTTACGGTCAAGAGGGCGTTTTGTAAATTCTTTAGTCGTTTGTAATGTATTTAATTTATGTCTAGTTCTTATGTGCTCTGAAATCCATCGATGCATACTTCGTCTTATCACGATTGATTGACCTACTTTGTCCGCCTAGTTCTATAGTTCTATTGTAGAATAGTGTACGTTTACTTGTCCGTTCATTGCCTTCTTTAATATAGTTATTTGAGTCTTGGTCAGCAATTAGATTCACTTTTCAGTGGCAAAGTAAGACTTAATCACGCCTATTCCCTATCTTTTATCACGAGAACATACATTCCGGTTCGAACACTCTTTCGATATTTACTGTGTAAATTTTTAAAAGCAAACCGTTCGAACATCAGTGCTGCCTAGTCAAGGTTTCACAAATCTAAAATTGACAACGAGCATCAAATCCCGTGTCTCGCAGGTGGCGCCACCAACGTACGATTCATCCAAACTAACGGAAACGAGTTGAAATTTTAAAATGTCATTTACAGAAATTTACACACGGAGGCACTCCAGCTTGGATGTCTGTTCTCTGTTATTGAAAAATTATCAAGAATGAAGCCGTTATATCATTATAAATATATTTATATTGTTCATTTACTAACAATCGAGATTTAACAATTTGAAATTGCAAGGTGAGTTTGCAAGAGCGAGATAAAAGATAGGAAAAAATACATGGAGCAGCAATTCACCTTAAGTTTACTTTACGATTAATGCACGTAAAGAACAGCCAATCGCTGTTTCTCTTTTATCGTACTCATGCATGATAGTGTTGCTGCTAGCATGGGTGAGAATAATTTATCTATCCCAACATAAAAATTAAAGCGCTGCTGAGAATTATGACTTCATACTCATTAGTAAAGTATCCTCATATGAGTAACCATGGCCTAGTGAGATCAACCACGGAATCAGTAACAGCTGTTCTCAAAAATACAGGTTCGAATTCCTTGTCAGAAACATTAAAAAACGCGGACTAATTTCACATGTCTTCGTTTTTTTTTCAGTTACATTTCGAGTCGATAAAGTTGATCTGTCAGTTATTTATGCTACCACCAAATACAAAAACTTTTACCTACATCTGGCCTTTTCTTACCTAACCTATCCTGAGTTAAAAAAAAATAAACTTAATGTCTACCTTGCCTTCTCTCTATACCTAACCAAATTATTATGTAGCAGGGAGTGCTCCGGCTTTGTTGTCATTTAGGTACTACGTTAAAGAGCCATCTGATTTACTCATTTACTCAAATTTGAGTGACTACACTAATGACGAAAGAAGTTAAAAACGATTCAAAACTTAGTTTAAATGGTTGGCCGTGTAGATGCTCTCTGAACCTTGTTGCCAAGGTTCTCTATGTTTCACCTACATACAGTTGCTGCAGTATTTAGTAAATAGTAATACTATTTACACTTGATTTTGTATACCTCTACTCTGCTTAATATGTCTACTGAATTTTTGGTTGAGCCTAAAAACGGTGCCAATGGATTGTGCCTACACAGAAAAAAATAATTAATTTAACAAGCGCGTAAAATTTCCCCTCGTGTAATTTCAAGTCAAAGGAGCATAAGCAACGATATTGTTTGCAATCTTTCATACAACAGGCTAGATTCAGGCGTTATATGGCTTAAATTTACATGAAATATCCCATTATTTTCTGCCAAATCTAGCATTCCCTTTATGTGCATTAGATAACTCTGAAAATTCAATGTTTCTTTTTATCTGTGTACGGTTTGGTACATTTTTATTTTTCTAGCCACAGTACGTACCGAAAGATCTCTGGTCTCTTCTGCAATATTTGCTTCACATTCGCGTCCTTCTGGTGGTTCCTGAGATCCGTTTTTGTTCCGCTCCCAGCCTTTCCGGCTGTTGGCAAACGTCTATCGAAAGATTTAAGAACGTTATGGACAGTGCTTGCAGGAAAACCAAGCTTTTTTGCAAGTTTTTATTATGGATTTTCATTGCGACCGCACGCAACTGCTTTTTGGACTTGCTCTTCTTTCGACGCCATCTTTCATCTAGAAGCTTCAGACAGACATACGTTGATCAGTCTGCAAAATATTGCACGCGTTGATGAGGTATTTCCGGAGATGTACGTATTTAGGAGTGTCCAGATTTTGTCGCGAACAATTTTTATTAATTACCCGGAAGTCTAGTAAGGCACACAGAACTGTTGCACAGAAGCCGATTATAGAATGTTTAAGCTCTCGTTTGTACGGATGCTGATTGCTTCAGACTTCACTTCAGTTTCTTCCGCTTTTTATGCCTCTTTAAGCCCAATCTTGCCTTAACAGGGTGAACATTGGCCACAGATGTGTTTAACAGCTAGATACGGAACAGACATATTTACAGCGAAACAATGAGCGATCCTTGTGCCCAGCAGGTCCAGATGTTCGTTAGTTTGAGGTATATCTTTGAAAGTGGAATCCTCATTAAATTTTCTGTTTCGATCCACTCCGACACTCACACGTTCAGTTACAGTCATGGCAAACATACTTTTGCATATAAAAACTAATAAATGATACATTAAAAACTTAAAATCGCTCCACAAAAAACGCATTCATGACCCATAAAACTCTGGTCAATATCCATAATAAAATGAATATGATCCATAAAATTTATCAATGTGATCCATAATTTATACAAAATTTAGCAATAAAATGTCAAAAATGTACCGTTATACATCTAGGGTATGATCAATAAAATTGTATGGATTACCCATATACATATAGCGAATATTCCGTAAAAGGTTCAATACCATTCCTTAAAGTTGTAATATTGATCCACAGAATGTAACATTTGTGCACTAAAATACGTGCACATGATTCATAAATTATTGAAAATGTTCCATGAATAAATTGTCTATGATCCATAAAACAATGAATAATAATCTAAAAACTCAAATAAATGATCCGTAGCAAATTATTCTTATAGAAAATGTTCTCAACTACAATTTTTTCCAAACATTGGTTTTCAGAAAAAAAATCAAACAGCTCCTCAGTTAGACACACTATATTGTACAATGTGACATAGTAGCCACGATTTGTTATGCTGTACTCCAAGTGCTAGAAATACCAATGTTGCCTGCTGAGCAGTTGAGGATTGAAGAACTAAGGAAGTAGAAAGCGGTCGAAGTTTCCGATATCGCCTTCAAGTTAACGACTGATTCAAGCATTGTGCCCGGTATAATGCAAACGGAGGATGTTTTTGTAGTTAGGTCCGACGAGCGATAGCGAGTTGGACGGCAAGCGTTTGCCCGGCATAATTTTATAAAAAATCTTAAATAATAGTTTGATCAAGCCTTCCCATGTAGCACACTACGACCTTTATTAGTTGTAGTAACTTGATTATGACTTAGCAAGTGATATTTATGTTATATCAACCGAATGGCAACAATTGTGCTACTAGGGTTAAATTTGACATGTAGAGTAACTGTCCCCATATTAATCTCATTGTTCCTTTATTCATCCTACGATGAATCAAACAATTGGGCAGTTGAAGGATCGCTTTCGTTTTCAAATAATGTTTGCTCACTTTTAATAACAACAACAAACATTACTAACTAATCCTGTCACCTGTTCATTGTTTAATTTCAAGTAGGATGAATTGCAAAGTGATTAGATTAATATAGGAAAATCTTCCCTAGTTCTTTACATGCACGAGTTCTCTTTAACAAATTTATTGGAAAACATGTGTCGCAGTTGCGGTCGTAAAAGAACATGAAATCGCGAAAGTAAATCAGCTCTCTGAAAAATTGAAAATCTTCTAAAAAACAATCCTTCTTTAATAGCAATATTTGAGTCGCATAGCTAAAGAAACGGACATGTTAGAAGATCTGAGTAGTAGCGCAGTCAAGGATCGATTTCCCCGTAGCCAAAATTTAACAAAAAATAAACCCAACATTGTAATAATTCGGGCACAATTTATGGATCCAAATTATTATTTAAAATGCCCAAAGTTTATTTCCTATAGGCCATATTTAGAAGCTTGTGGTTAATTTTTCAGAACTATCATGGATCATTGACGATTGGATCAATAATTTATTGATCATGTGTATATATTTAAATTCACAAACGTTTCATTCTAAGGATCAATTTTACAACTTTAAGGAATGATATTGAACCTTTTATGGAACATTTGCTATATGTTTATGGGTAATCCGTACAATTCTATTGATCATACCCTAGATATGTAACGGTACTTTTTTGACATTTTATTGCTAAATTTTATATAAATTACGGATCACATTGATAAATGTTATGGATCATATCCATTTTATTATGGATATTGACCACAGTTTAATGGGTCATGAATACGTTTTTTATGGAATCAATTTCAATTTTTAATGGATCATTTCTTCAGTTTAAAGGTGCAAACTTAGGGCTGCCGTTACAGTCATTTCAGCTTCCGGTTTACCATTTGTACACAATCGGTTTTCGATTTTCTGGAGAAATTCCACGCATTTCCATAAATTCACACCATTATCGCGTGAACAACACTCTAGCTTGTTCCTGAGAATGTAAATAATAATACTGTATGCACTTCCGTTTCATTTTGCTGAATTTTTAAGTAGAATTGTTTATTTTCTCGTTTCCTCTCACGGAAATGTTACTCAATTTTTATAAGAAGTGTATCTACTCATAAAGTTTAGAAGATGCACTTCTTACGAAAGTTGAGTAACATTTCCGTGAGAGAAAAAAAATGTATAAAAATTGAGTAGAATGAAACAGGAGTGTGATGAAGAGCCGTGAAACGTCATTCTGTTATAAACGGCAGTGTTGTCAACTTGTGCTTATATTTTCTAAAACAACCCACAGGTGTACGCTCAGTTTTACAACATCAAAAATGGTGCATATCTGCAGTTTTATTCGAATAATTTTTTTTTAAAAAGCTCCATCAAATTCTTTAATTAAATTACACCATAATATGTATTTTTGAACGGTCATAACTTCCTAAATTAATCCAAAAGTTTTTCTTGTCATAAGTTTACACTCAATTTTAAGATTAACTGTATCTGATATATCAGCGCCAACATAAGATTAGGGCGAATCCGCTTTTGTAAACAATGGCTTTCGTAGACATTTTTTCTTGAATAAAAGGTCACAAAAACAAATTAAGCACTCTTTAAGGAAGACGGAAGAGCAGCTTCATCTCTATCCGATGATATTTTCAATTTGAAGGAATTGTATTCAACTTTCGATAAAAAGCAGATTTGCTCTATTCAAATGTTGGCGCAGATATTTGCTAGATTTCATTACAAAGTCAGCTGAAGACAAAAACGATACATTTTTCCATTGTCAACAACACTGACAATTGGCATGGCATGCTTTTACCAGTGCCGAACCAATCCTAAATCTCATACGAATCATACCAAACCACGTTTGAAAATCTCATAGGGTAATTGTATCGTTAGGATCAGTTAATTCAAACCTCATCGCACCATTCATCTGACGTCCAATTGCAACCAAAACAACAAATCCCGGACTAGAAGATTCACGTCCATCATCAAATGCGGCACAAAGAGAACCACAATTACGCCTGGCATTGTTCTATGCTTGTCAACAGCGGCACACGCAAACGTGGCGCTGATATGGGTCACATACATAACCTACCGCCGAACAGGGTTGACAAACGAACGATAATTGGTCCGACAGTTGCCGTTTGTTTTTTTTTTGTGTTCAACATTCAAGTGTCACCATGACATGTAACGAATAATATTTGTCACATTCGCACGTCAGCTCGTCGTTGTTTTATGTTGGCGGTGCATTATGTTTTTTTTTGCGGCGGTGCTTTATCAGCCATGGTTTAGCTTTAGGAGGTTATGTCACACGAACCCACACGTTGGCATTTCGAGTGAATGGAAGTGTCACGTGAAGGCTGGTTGGTGGATAGCAGCAGCAGCAGCAGCTGGACCCAGCTGGGCTCGAAGCGCCCTATAATTTCCCCGACTGACCTCGACGTTGACCCCCATCTGAGGAAGGGCATTCGACGGCGGCGCCGGCTTTTGATCCTTCTCCACCGAAACAGAACCGAGTTTGCAGAATGGGACCATATGTTTCTGGAGGCTCCGTGCACGGCCCGTGGTTGTGCTGATTAAAATGTAAGAATCGAGTGCACAAGTATGGGTGCAAGTGCGCTCGACTGCCACCACCGTCGTCGTCGTCGGTTTCTGCAAGGGCGCAAATTATGCTAATTAGGCTTTTGCTTTAAGCCGATCTCCTCTTCGTTGGTTCCGTCGGCCGACGCTTGCCGGCTTGTTGCGTTGCCTGACTGCTGCAGCGCACAGGATGAGAGGAAATTGCACCTTTTCGATTTTGCAATTCGCGCTGCCTCGGATCGGAGGGAAAAGATGATCGATGAGATCGCCGGTATCAAGGCCATTTCGGTATCGGTGGTGTCGTGTCCGAATGAATGCTGCTGGCAACACCGAGTTGTCACAAACGGACTGGAACCAATCGGCGGCAGGTGGATGTCGGAAGGATTAATGTTCGTAATTAAACATCCTTTCGGTATTATCAGGTCAATAAAGAGAATGCACTATTTGGCCATTACAAGCGATAAATGACCGATGTAGTGCTTGTAAGCCGTTTATCAAACATAAATAGCTATTTCTGGTGGCGTTACACTTTCACACCGGTGCAGTTGCAAGGTTCCGGAGGCTTTTCTTTTTGGAATATCAGATGAGTTTTAGATTGAGTCTTCGTGGCCGAAATGTTAGGGAAATTTGCCTAATAGTATCGGATCGGTGGCCGACTAAGAAAGCCGTTAACACGAACATTAAATTTACTCTCGTACCGCATCCATAAGCCCACAATGAGACCACCCATGGGCCAGAAAACGAGACTACGAGCTAGAGCACTTCACTGGTTTGACAGCTGATCGTAAGATTAAGTCAGCAAAACCATTCAAGTACTCCAACAGATACCAGACTTTCCACTCAACGGAACAGAAACAACAAGTGTTGGAAAACATCGACGAAAATTGACCGTCGGTAATTTTCAATTACATTTCTGAATACATAAACCGACCGGACCGGAGAGGAAACAAACAGCCACTGCTGGGCTCCAGTACAAGTGGGTCTCGTTTTCTCACTTTTGTTTCCCATCTTGTTGTTTTTTTTGTTTTCATATATTTTTATTCTTTGCGATGCACTTGAACCAAACGTATTAACTACACGTGAAGAGAATTCGATTGACTACTGGAGCTACCGGCTCCTAGCCGTTACCAACGGGCATCGTCATCGGCAATTCAGATGAGTGAAACAATTAGCACGCCAACAGAAAACCACCAAACCTGCACGGCATCCGACCGACCAGTGTTGTCAGCCGGCGTTCACCACGTGGTGGAAAAACAATCGTATTGAAATGAACGACTTAATGATTGTTATTAAAATAAATCATTGATCTCGACGCAAAAAAAAAAATCCCAGCTTCGACACTGTG
This sequence comes from Aedes japonicus, assembly GCA_034211315.2. Taxonomy (NCBI): domain Eukaryota; kingdom Metazoa; phylum Arthropoda; class Insecta; order Diptera; family Culicidae; genus Aedes; species Aedes japonicus. The sequence continues at coordinate 24,616 of JASCZW010005331.1, forward strand.
TGAAACATTTCAATCAGGATACGATTGAGCCCAGGGGTAATTGCCGGCTCATAACGAGACGGAAATTGACCCCGGCGCTTGAAATTGAAAACATCTGTCACAACTTTGTACGTCGGTCGATCGTCGGTAGAAGTCGCAGGTGCTGCCATCCCGTGGGACGGTGAGGGAATCGCCATTACTCGTGGTGAATGAGGTGAAAAATTGGAATTTCTGCTTGCCAACTCAATTCCTAATCCTTCCCTCCGCTCAGCAGGCCGGGCACGAAACACGACCAATGCAACACTGTGTTTTTTTTTTCGTGGGTCATTGATCTTGCTCGCGCGCATCTTAAAACCACCGAGCGTATCTTGTTAGCCGGTTCACGTTTAACAGCGCCATAATCTTTAAAAACCCAGTTGAAGAGAACATAACGATTTGTAGAGGGGCCACAAAGAATGAGAAGTGAATCATTCGCAACGGTTCGCTGAACACACTCGCTCCCATTGTTAGTCGGCTGTCAGATGGATGAAATATTTCAACTCGCCACAGTGGAAGATTTCGTGTTTGTCAAACGGCTTTCGATCATGACGAAAATGTGTTATTGACGTTGTCAACTGTGTTTGCTCGCTGACTTGATGCGCCTGGTGGCGCCACATCCGACTGTTCGCAGGCCGATGATGATAGGCAGAAAGAAGAACCCGGGAGAAACGTCAAAACCGCAAACATATTACCGAGCCAATCACGTTTCAAACGGGAGAAAACATAAATAATCATTGCCGTATCGCTTCTGCACTGCGCCAACCAGTCGGACAGCCAGCAAGCAAACAGAAACACCACGGCAGGCAGCAATATGGGAGATATTGCATGTGTTGGCCGCGCGCGAAAGTAATCACAGAAGTGGGGCTGCGTGGGGCTGAGTGGGGGTGAGAAAAACGAAAAAGGTGCACCTTAAATAATCATAAATTTAACACTTTTGCATCCGCCAGGCAGAGAGCGAGAGAGAAAGAGAGGTCGAGCGAGTGCAGTTTTCGCACTGCACCGCCAGGCGGCGGCCGGACTTGCTGCGCTGGCATGTATGCAAAACAATCTCTCGGTGCGAAAAAATCGTAAACTAGCGATAATAAATAATAAATTAATTAAATTCCATCAACATTTTGCCTCTTTAGGGCAGGTATATCGTCGATGTTGGTGGCTCGCGGCCACGGGTGAACGGGAATAACAAATATTTGTGTGACGGGTGCAACAGCAGCAGCTAGCGGTTTGCTGACGAGGGAGGATGTGCTGGTGGGCTGGCAGTCAACGGTGGACCCCTCGTGGCCCACCAGGGGGGGACGCGAACTGCAACTTTGGCAGAGATTGCACGATTCTGGGCAATCGCAGCGGGGAAAAAAGAAGCTTCTAACGAGATGAGGACTGATCACGTCATCTATTTGGAGCGGGCTGTGAAATGTTGGACAATTGGAGGGTTGGATCGTTGTGGGAGATGTTCCGGATTGGGACTGCTAAGGCTGTGTGTCGGGAATGTTTACTCAATTATGGCAGATGAACAACATTCGACAAACCTGCTGTTCTAGTTGATTTGTTTCTGATCGAGAGAGTGCCCGTTTAGTTTTTGATCCATATACTTTGATCGGGCTCTGCATCGTATTTCGAGCTTGACAATTGTCGTCTAGCTGGCCGGCACTGGATGAATCTGATGCCCTTGTGCCGGATTCTTTTCAATGTTGGACGAGGATATTCTTCAAAAGGTTGTTTGTTTTGGTCAATGTTTCAACTAAAGTGCATCGGTTGCTTTGATACTGACTGATGCAACGACTCCAATAAAGTCTCGCGCCACACGCTTAGCTCAGTTTACCCATAATCGCAAAGCAGTGCGATGAAGTTGACCTTACCCATATATGAGTAAATTTGTATTGGAAAAACTACAAGGTCCAGTCCTATTGGGTTCTTCGGAACTATGACGTAGCACTACGCAACTAAATGTTAGCTCTTCAGATTGTGAAATGCAATATTCTTTGAATTTGAAAGGCCTAACATTTTCTAAACTTTATTATGCAAGCACTTTGGTGAGTTCTGATTAAATTGGTGCTCAATCACCTAAAAATGATTGAAAAAAGGTGGATCTAGTTCTTTGAGATATGCTAGGTTGTCTTAATTGTCCTTGAGTTCAGAACTGTACACCCAAAATAAAAAAGCAAGATTGTAATACAACTTTGCAAGATTTTGTTTCATTTCTCGTAATGGATAGTAATTTGGAGAAAAAATGCAACATTGGTCGAGGGCAAAAAGCAACACACCAATTCGCTTTGAAAAATTGAATGTGTGAGTGAGGTTGTGCAGTGTATTAGTATTGAGTTGAATGACTCAAAAAAAAAACGATCACAATACGCGAACCGAGATACGAACATAGGCCACCTGTGCCATGGCTCTAGATTGTAACCATTTAGCTACTTTAACCAGACGAAAAGCCCAACAGTTGCTTCGATTGTCGAGACACTCGGTGATACAGCAATGAAGCAAATGTCTCTCACACACACTCGCATGGCTTCGTTTATTTCATAGAGAAGGGCAAACTTGATGAGAGGGAGATCGGAGTGTGATGACGATTTAAAATAAAAATAGAATACTTGACCGCGGATTTCTAATAGTGGCCAATAGCGTTGCGGCATTCTGTGGTATTGTCTCACCCATATTGAAAAGTTGTTTATGATTGAAAAAAGACGCAATGGTTGCTTCGACTGTCGAGGCACTAAACACACAGCGATAAATTTGTTTCGAGGAATCTGTGTGCTGTCAACCGTTTGCACATACTTGCATGGCTTCGTTTATACCATAAGACGCTTTGTGGATCATGATGGGTAAAATTTCCTTTTCTGAATTATGCAGATTTCTCAAGATATGATTGCAAATACTGCCATTGCATTTTTTGCAACCTTTTTAACTTTTGGGTGTAGATCTACAGTTGTTACAGTACCTTTATCCGCTTAACAATGTTATGATATATAATCCAACATATTCAATAAATACTCTGGAAGACCAACAGACATTATGATATAATCTTGGAATAGTTATCGTAGTTTTGTATAGCCCAGGATGCTTCGGATACTACTGTGTATATTAAGTTCTGAACTCAAGTCAGTTTTTACGAACTTGAACATCCCAAGAAAATCCGATAATGACTGGGGGTTTGAGAAAACGTGACGATCCATACAAAAAAATTTGAAGGTCCATTCAAAAAACGTCACAAAGGGGGGGTTATAAAAAGTCATTTTTTGCGTGACGTAATTAATGGACGTTCCCTTACAGAAGATTAACTGAATGTATTTGAATGCATATCGTCACATTTCATAAGTTATAAAGCTACAGTTACAACTGTAGATCCTAACTTCTGAACACAAGGCCTGGTGACCTAGAGCATCACAAGATATCTCACAATATCTGTTTACCTTCCAGAAGACTCACTCAATTTGGTCAAATACATATTGTTACTTTATTTAGTACAAGAAGCCACAGTTACATCTGTAGATTTTAAGTCTTGAACTCCAGGATAGCTTGGGTAACATAGAGGATTATCGCATGATGTCTGTTGGTCTTCCAAGATATTCAATGAACATGTTTCAATACACAGCGTAGCTATGCATAGCCCAGGAAGCTTTTTTTTTAGAATTGTAGTTCTATGTCCTGATCTCAAGGATAGTTTGGATGGCCCAAAACATGTCACCCATCATTGCTCTATGATGTTTGTTGTCCTTGAGAATATTAATTTTATTTGTTTGAATATGTAAAGTAACTTTGTATTGCCCAAACACTACTGTTACAACGGTCGTAACTGTTACAACTAATCGCAAGTTCTGAACGCTAGGAGAGTTTGGATGACGTTGCAGATCAGAAAGTTATAAAATATTAACTGTTGCACTTCCAAAAGATTTATTGAATATGTTTGAATACATATAGCCACCTTATATAGCCCAAAAAGCTACTGTTACAACTTAGATCTTATGTAGATCTTATGTTTTGAACTTAAGGACAGGTTGGATGACCTAGAATACCCCAAGATTGTCGCATTATGTATGTTGACCTTCTGCACTATACTATGAATATTGTTAAATAAATATTGTTCCTTTACATACTCTTAAAATCTACTGTTAAAAATGTACATATTATGTTCTGAATTTAAGAACTGTTTTGATAATCTAGAACATCAGAAAATTATCAAATAATGACTGTTGACTTTCCAAATGGTTTATTTAATCTGTTTGAATTTTAGATAACCTAAAACTTTCCAGAACGATACAAAAATATTTAACGTTTATCATCAAAAATTAAATAGTACATATTCATGTGTACCAAATTCTAAAACAACGCTTCATACCATTAATAACGCATTTATTGTTTCTTCCTGAACTTCTTCATATTCAGGATGTTCTAAGTCGTCAATTAGCTTTAAAATTAATTTCCCAGATAGAAGAATTGATGTAGAACAAATTTGCCTGAACAGTGTACACTCTTATTCAGTATGTGATTTTATACATCCATTTGCCTTTTGGGTTCATATATGATCCCTTAGATCTGAAGGGATTCATATACTTTTTAAGACAAGGCTTAACATTTTTGATTTTTTCAATAGTATGTTGCCAGAGATCAAAATTGTTCTCTTATAAAATTGACGCGTAGAAATATTTCCGATCGATTGGTGCAAAAACATTGAAATTTGTTTGAGAAATTATTGAGATATTAACGCTTAAAACCTGACCACTTTTCGTGACGGTCGTAATGCATTTTTTTTTTAAATTGTACCCCAGTACAGAAAACAAACATGTAGTCCGACGTCAAAAATACTCAAATATGGGTGAGAAATAACGTACACATAAATGGGTATGTGCACTTTTTGCGATTATGAGTATTCTTCACCCATTCATTTGGGTAAACTTTGGGTCAAATCTTATCGTGCACGGAACGGAAGGATATCTTGAATAAAAAATATTGATGAATTTTGAGTGCGCTTAGTCGCGACATCTTGCGGTCGAAGTCACACATTTTACACGGAAAATAATTTTATCTGCCCCAAGCTTAGACAATAATGTCAGACATGCTAGTATAAAGCAGCAAGGTACTTACATGGAAAAGGTATATGAAACATGAAGCACCTTTATGCCCCCATGACAATAAGACATGCAGAAGCCTACTTAAATTTTAAAACAAAATCCGTTTTGAGTTGTTGACGCTTATCATGGTTTTACCGTAGCGCAGTCCCTGAACCCTGGCATGGCTTGCTTAGCACTATCGAAGAACTACAACACCTCTCCTAATTTGGTCGAACCTTTGAACAGAATCTCCTTTCGAAATTGTTTTTGGTGAGTTGAGTTATTCATTTTTAATTACGTTTTTATTGCTTATTATGTGAAATATTTGCGTTTTTGTCTACTATTTTCCTGCTTTCTCAGTTCCTAGTACCAGTAGTGTCTGAGTACTGAGTTATCTCCGTGATCTCTCAGAATTCAAAAACCAACTGTTTGGCAAAGGTATTATAGCATAATTTGAGATATGTAGCATCATTTGAAATTATCTCACGAAATTTGTTCATATCACAAAATTTGTTATCAAAATGAACTCGATGATAATAAAACGAGTTAATATTGTGATATCCAACGAATATTAATTTGTAATCACTTTTGTTATTTTGGCTGTTTATTCAGCCTAAATGATAACATATTTAGTGATCAAAAACTGATAATATGATAGTAGAACTTGTTATCAATTTGGTATAAACCTTTGCTTGGGTACTCGATCTGCTGTGCTTTCTATGCCGAGTTGATTAAGTATATGCTTAGTGATATACTTTGCTTCGATCCGAACGATCCAGCTCTGACTACTGCATCGAGCGTTGACCCCATGAAGTTGCACACTTTGGAGGAGTTCAACTCGATTATTAAACAATATCCGAACATCTTTGAAAGTGGTGAGGAACAAGCCATCGAAAATGAGTATCGTGAGCTGATGATGGCAATCATCTGCAAGGACATCAAGGTGGAAGAATCGGATGACTTAGACGCCTGTTGCAGAAAACTGCTGTGTTTAAATCGAGCACCCAAAAACCTTCACAGAAACAAAATGAATTCTAACAGGCGCGTGAAGTTTTCCCTCATTTAATTTCAAGCCAAAGGAAGTGTAAACAACGAAATTGTTTGCAACCTTTCATGCGAGGTACAACCAGTGCTGCAAATTATCAAATCATTCATTTGAATTCGAACTAAAACAAGCCATCAGTCGAAGCTGGCGAACCTTCTGTTCATTTCAAATATCAGTGGGGTTTGAATGGATTTGAATTATGTGAGTGTTTCATTCATACGGGTTACTATTCAGGGTCTTTGTTCCATTCGATTGAATGAAGACACATTCATTCGAACTGCTGGTAATAGTGATCGTTGAGTTAAGCATTTGTCAAAAGAACAGTTATTCGATTGAAGCAGTGACGAAAAATCGATTGAGCTTCTTGTGGCATCCAGAATGGAAGACGGAAAACGGAGATCGAGCGTACGGAAATACCGCTTGCACATAAAATCAAAGGAAGTATGACGTCGAAACTTTATCCGACATTTTCGATTTTGTCACGCAAACATGGCCAAAGAACACGGTTTGATAGCCGAACAAGCACCGCCGTTGAAGAAGCCACGAAACATTAAAAAAAAAAGGCCGTACCTATTGACTAACAGTTGTTAATAGATTCAGGAATAAAACTCGTGTTCTAGCATAATCTTCCACTGTCATTCCACTGTCAATTGAGTGTAAGTATGCTTCTCAATTGAAAATGAAGTCTTCGTGGTTCAATTGAATATGTTTACAAGGTTCAAATGAACTTACTTTGGTAATGAAAGGTCGTCGTTCTCAATTTCATCGATTCTTTTTCAATTGAGCTTGAGTTTTTACCGCACAACAATGACTGCAAGCTTGAATATAACAGGCTAGATTCAGGCGTTATCTGACTTAGGTTAACACGAAATATCCCATTATTTTCTGCCAAATCTAGCATTCTCTTTATGTGCACACCAGATAACGCAGAAAATTCAATGTTTCTTTCTATATGTGTTCCGTTCTGCTTTTACAGCAAAAAGTTTTGAGTAAAGATTTTTGCCATGATTTTTTACAGTTGAACATATGCAGATTAAAAGAAACATTGAATTTTCTGTGCTATCTAATGCACATATAGAGAATGCTTGGTTTGGCAGAAAAAAATGGGACATTTTATGTAAATTTAAGCCAGATAACGCTTGACTCAAGAGTGTTGCATGAAAGATTACAAACATTGTTGTATGGCGCATCAAAGACTACAACCAATTACGTTGTTTACGCCTGCTTTGGCTTGGAATTAAACGAGGGGAAATTTTACGCACCTTTTAAATTTTTTTTTTTCTGTGTAGATAAAAAAGATTTTTTTGGCAAAAATTTAAGATGGGAACGAAAAATAATGTGGCATTTCTAGTTGTGAGCAGAGATAAGGTGCGACTCAAATCTCTTTGAGTGCAGCACGCGCTACTACGACACAGCACATTAAAATTCAAAGAAATGTGAACGTGCAGTCTGTACTCCCGCGCACCCTTGTTGTGCCGTGCGCTCAAAGCCGCACATCTCATTTCGAATTTTCTCTCGTCTCTTTGGGCGTTAGCGATTGCACTCTCACTTGTCCTCTCTGTGCAAACACAAGTGCAAAACACAAACACGGCGGCAGGCCCGACTAGTTTGTGAATAAGGATTTTAATAAAATTATCCCTCTATGAACCCATACAATGCCTTTTTGTTACTAGAAGTGCATGTGCGGCTGTCTGTGTCTCTTGCTGCTACGAAATCTCTCGCACATTCGTTTTAAGCGCTCTTCTGAAACAGGAGACGCACACTTGAAATTGGGTGAAGCGCTTGCCTATTTTGCACTTTATGTTTACTCTGTGTTTTTCGAAAATCCCTGGTCGTGAGTTCTCAACTCTTAAAATTTATAAATATTACGTAATTCATGTTTGTAAAAAGCCGGGGACTTTTAACAAAGATTCCGTATAAAATGTTGTCTCCTGAACTAGTATTATGTACTTTCGATTCACGTAAAATAAAGTCGTAAAATTTTCATGTTTAGTTAAGAAGTTCATGAATCGCAATTTAAAAATCTAGTCCATTCTTTAGTCTGCCTGGAAACACAATCACTGGAAAACACAAGCAAACAATTCGATTTACCAAACAAACGTATCAAGTATCCTATACTCGTAGCTACTACAGTCAGCATCGACAGCTATTCGAAAACATCATCCAGCAAAACGTCTAATCACCGCCCTTCTTTCTTCTTCTTTCTTCCCCCTTTCCAGACGCATGTTCCCCACGGTTCGGGTGTCGTTCTCCGGCCCGCTCCGGCAGGTGACCCCAGCCGACCGGTACGTGGTCCTGTTGGATGTGGTCCCCGTGGACAACCGGCGCTACCGTTACGCATACCACCGTTCCGCGTGGCTGGTCGCCGGCAAGGCTGATCCACCGCCGCCGCCCCGGCTGTACGCCCATCCCGATACCCCGATCGGCGCGGATGCCCTCCGCAAACAGGTTATCTCCTTCGAGAAAGTCAAACTCACCAACAACGAGATGGACAAGAATGGCCAGGTAGGTTCGGTTTCGTCCGTAGCCGTGTTCAGCAGATGTGTAATTTGATACGATCTTATAAATCACAAACGGCGACGAAGACGACGACGACGACGACGTTGTCGTTTTGTTCGATTCGCGTCTGCGATCATGATAAATTTTGGATCATTAGCCCCCGCGCCGGCCCGTACATGCGCTTCGACGGGGCAAATGATTTACACGATTTTCTGTCTGTCAAATTATTTCAACCTGACTTAATTCTTGGGAGGGAGCGCACAGCTCGTGCCACTTGGAAACGGCTAATGATTTTTTCGGCTGGGAAACGTAACACCCACGGGAGTTGTATCAACATGTGTTTTTTCTTTCGGGATTCCGAAATTCCCGGAATCCTAGATCGAACGGAGGAACAAAGCGATACACAGAACCAGAAACGAGAGCATTCCTCACCGTCAATTTGCCGGCTAAGTATCCGAGAGGCGCCCTCCAACTGGTTCGGGCTGCCGACGCCAAACTTCATATCTGTCTTTTGTTTTGACAGATGACAAGTGCATCGTGACACGTTCCATTAATCTTTGTGCCCTTGCGTACCTTCCACCCGCTCAACATGAGTGACTCATCGTAGATTGATGGTTGAATGGAGTACGTAAAGATGGAGGAAAGGTGTGCGGGTGAATGGAAAGTTATGAAGTGCGATGATCGTTTCATGTTATGAAGGTCATAAAAACAAACAATATTTTAATGATGGTACCGTTCGTGTGCTTTTCCATCACCGCCTCCAACGCGATGAGAATGGGTTTGGTCATTGATCCGGGGGACGTAGGCCTACACCCGAAAAAAGGGGTTAATTTCCATAATTTCCCAATAATCGTATTTTTTATCCGTTGCCGTTGGAGGCCACGTGCGGTCCTCAGGAAAATCGATAGCAAACGCGGGCGCATTCGGAAACATCCGAGTGGAATATAATTAGGCCTCTTCATAAAGACAATAATTTATACTTCATTTAAGGAATTCCGTTTGCCGTGGGGTCTGCGGCGTAGTCAGGGTCATTTGTCCTGTTCCGCGGTCACCGCTCGACGCCTCTGAGAAGAACAAGTCCCATCGCCATTTTCGCCATGTTCTGTTTTCAGTTCTAGGTGCCAAGGTGGTCATAATTTGTCGGCTTTATCGAGCTTTTCTCCCATTTTTGACAGCACTCACCAGGTTTCCGTTTGCGTTCGGAATAGAGCCGGCCGCCGATTTGCATAAGGAAATAATCCTTGTTTTATAACGCTTTCGGCGCCTTGCTTTATGTTGTTTTCCTCCACTTGACGGCCGGTTTGTTGGCTCGAAAGGTGCGAGAACTAGTTATCTTAATGTCCATATTCGGCCATTTATATTAATGAGCTGGAGGCATCAGTTTCTCTTTATTTTTTGCTCTAGTTCCGTGCCACCGAGAAGCAATTCGTTTATTTTCACTCATTTCTTCCGGAATGGGTGCCATTTTCACCAGTTAACACGATTGTTTGGTATTCGACTGCCAGCGAAGGCTGTCAACTGTCAACATGGCGGCTAATTAGTGAGCTTAACGTTGAGTGCTGCGACTATCAGCGTTAACCGGTTTCCAATTAATTGCCGCGATCCAGTTCAAGTGGCTCCAGTGCAGCGCAAACAGTTCTCAATCCTCACTTCTTAAGAAGGCCACCAACAGCTCGACTGTCATGTCATGTTTTTGGGTGCACTCTGGAAACAGCCGTAAACGTTATCAACTGCACTTCTAATCGGCAGCCTTTGTTTACGTGTGTTGAAATGTGTGCTAGCATTCCTCTTGCGATGAAATGCGACAGGAAACCCATCAGAATCCCATCCATATAAATTACCCACTTCCAATGCAACTGATATCGATTCATAAGTGGCCAAGATACAAATGATGCTGGGAGGGAGATTCCCGATATCAATAAATAGAGATATGAGCGCAAACGGGAGGGGTGTGGTCGTACGATTTACCGAACACACACACACACACCCAGCCAGATTAAAAACGAATCATAACCTCAAACGCACAAACAAATGGGAGGATTACGCTTGCTAATCTAAAACAATCTTTCTCCCTCGGGGAGATGTCATCCGTTTGTTTGTGTAAATTTATTTCCACCTCGTTGCGTTCCGGTTTTCTGTGCACTCCTCCTCCTCGGTGTTGTTTGTTTTTGCTACGTGTTTTCTTGTTGTTTTTTTTCTTCTGGTCTGTACACATTCGCCCTCGGTTGTTCTATCTTCAATCGAGCTCGGTGTCCTCTTGACGGGGGAGGGAAATGTTATTAGCATTGTTTGCACTTTTTGTGTCGAACAACACACCACCCTCCCGGCCGCCTGCTTTGTTCTGGGGTTGTGGCGGAAAAAAGAAAAACTTTGTACATAACCTCAATTGGTCCACAGGACCCCTCGAGCAATAGACAATACGACCAAAACACACAGCCGCCACCGTGTCGAGTTGATTGTTGTACATATTTATTTCGCCCCGAGGAATGCTCATCCCCGGCATGGCCTGGCATCGCTCGGCCGAGTCTTGGTGGAAAACAAAAAAAAAACAAAAAAATAATGGAAAGTGAAGAGGGTTTCCTGAAATACTTAGGGATGATGTCTTGTTCGTGCATTCGAACGAACACTCACACCCGAACGTATACGGGCAGAGGTGTTGTAAGGGGGAGGATTCCGATCGGTTGAGGTGTCATCATCAGCGAGTGATGGATAAACAGTTTTTGGTTGACCTCGATGGACAAGAGTTTGATTGTTGAGGATGGCTTGGAAAACCAGATTTTTCAGTACTATTTGAGAGCTCATGATACGTAGAATAACTAGAAATTGAGAAGAAAGATTTGCAACAACCTTCATTGCTTATCTTGACAGATACGCGTATTTCGTCAACAATGTGCAGACTTCTTCAGTGCCGTGTACTTATACTCGACTATTAGTAGGTATTCCACTAAAAAGCTCACACTCACCAGGATTCAACGTAGAATAGTTGAAGATACTTTCTGGAATCCGGAACTCGAACAAATAACAATTATTGAGAGCAATGTAACAAACTTGACTGCACTGCTTGAAGGCAAGTTAGAGAATAATACACAGAAAAAAAAGCGTTCCCGAAAAATTCATGACTGCAGTTCACGATATCTCGGCACGGATTATTTTTCGTGTGCATTGATTTCCTTTTACCACCGTTTGTCAAAATTTTCGCTCCATTGCATTCTAAGAAGATCGAACCTGCTTCTTGACGGAATAAAGGGTGATGTTGGAGGAGTTTGATTCACCCCAATTTCAGCTCCTTCTTGAACATATCCTTATATCCCCCAATCTTGAACATATCCTTAGCAGATACAATAGCCGACGATTATAAGTAAATCATACTTAGTTTGTTAAACGTCATATTATTCAAAATTTGCTCAGAATTTCAATCAATGCTCACGCGAGATTTCCGTTTAACTTTTGCCGAGCAAAGTTTCCTTTGGATTAAACTTTCAAACTTTCCTCTGGGTAGATTCCTACGAAAACTAGCTAATTTTTTATACCAGTATAAGCTTATGATGATTTGCAGTTTCTAAAAGTAATCGACAGCCAATAGGCTCTCAAACTTTGCTTTAAAATAACTTTGAGTTTCTAATAAAAACTTTCATTCCATTTGTTAGTGGCCCCAACAGCATGCTTACTGTTGGTTCAAATCGGTACTTATGTATAAATATCTCTATTGTGCATCTCCGTAAAATCTCAGTCGTCTCATCTCTAATTAATATAATTTTTAAGCAGTTTCCTTCACTATTATCTCATCTACCAAGATGAACTTTTAATTTCTTATCCTGAGATACTCGTGGAGGGGGAGTAGTATGCACGGTCTTTAGTAGCAACAATTATCTAACCTGTCCAAACTGATCTATCAGGACGTAGTAACTGATCCAATACATGAGGGCACCAGGAGTGGCACAATGAGAATGATTCATAATAATTCCAACCAATCAAGTTTTCTACGCACCTTCAGCTGACTTCGATCAATGACGAAGTATAATAGTAACTTTACATAGGGAAGGGAACGGCTTAAGCACTCCAAGACCCTATTCCAAGCACGGGGTTAACGTTAACCTACAATGCTCATTTTTTGCAGTATGGTGCTCCATGTAGTGAAGCACCATACTGCAGAAAATGAGCGTTGTAGGTTAACGTTTACCCCGTGTTTGAAATACGGTCTTGGGGTGCTTAAGCCGTTCCCTACCCTATCAAGATGTTCCTCGAATAAAGTAGGAAGTAATCTAGTTGAGCACATTGAGTAGCACTTTATCGACAAACTTGACCCGTTTTCAAGGGATTGGTTTTATCAGAATTGAGATATTTGCATAACGTCATATGTTGGATTTTATGAAAATTGAACTACATCTAAATTAATTCAATGGCTTTGAAAAATTATGGTGAGATGTGCACGTCATAGAATCCGTTGATGGAAAATGGCGTGTGGTAACGTTTTCGCGAATTTTCGAACTTTGACCTGCATTATGACCCAAAATCTGTCCAACGGATAAATCTCTGGTGAAATTGGGGGTTGGCGGTTTTTGGTAAAAAACAACGTTATTGTCTCTGTACCAATCCAACGTCGATCGCGCGAAATGGCATGATGGGACCACAGAAATGGCAACAGACGCTTCTGGAGGCACTCGTGGTGGTAAATTTCGCTGTTGATGGTACCCGTTGTGATGTACGGTTTACTCAGTTTACCGCATTGGCATATGGCCTGTCAGAGCAAGTATTTTTTGGCGAATTTGTCCACTTTGATGTAGATTTCTTCATCCATAACCACACACATCGGTTTCGATAACCACTCTCGATACAGCTTCCTTGCGCGGGATTTGGCCTCCGTGTTTTGTTGATCACGCCGGTTCGGTGCCTTGAGGACCTTGAATACACAAAGTTTAGCTCGTTTCATGGTTTGCTGAACGAACCAGGCGGAACACTTTGCCTTCAGAGCCGCATCGTGAATCGAAAGGTTCGGATTACACTTGAAATACCCCAAACCCCTTCGGGGCCTTCACAGGGTCAGCTGTCTTCGATTTTCTTCCACTTCCAGCCCCCTGCTCGGTCGTCTGGGACTCGTTAAACGATTTTACCTGCTGAAACACAGTTGTATGGGTGATTCCCAGTTGTCTCCTGATCCATCTCATAGTCGCAGTCGGATTTTTCAAGACGGCGCGCAAAATTCTCCGTCGATTTTTTCTTGTTTCGATGACATCTCAATAACCACTGAACCGATTGTTATGAAAATTTGCACATGTAAACAATTTACTTCAGACACCCAAATTTTCATCAATTTTCACACACGGACAAAAAGTTACACATGGATAAAAATTGTGCATTTTTTTGAGTACAGGCCTTATCAAACATGCATGCGCTGCGAGACGTAGCTTTTTTTCATATTTCAAGGAAAAAAAAAGTTCTCTGTACTATTTTTGTACAATGCACGGATCTTTTTGTGCCACCTGCTGGTCAATCTACCTATGCATCGCCAATCGTAGCAACCCTGTTGGGTACAAAAAAAAGTTGGCAGCGTTATCATATGATTTGCAGTAGCCATGATAAAAACGGTCAAACTACACAGAAAAAAATAATCAATTTTAAAACGTGCCTAAAATTTACCCTCGTTTAATTCCAAGCCAAACCCAGAAATTGTTTGCAATCTTTCATACAGCTGACCGAATTCCACCGATATCTGGCTTACACTTGTGTAAATTAGATAACGCAGAAAATTAAAAGTTTCTTTCAGTCGGTGTACGCACAATGGGTTGTTTGTACTGCCAGCTTCAAATCAGAACGAAGTCGGACACCGCGAGGCACTTCGAGTCCGCTGGATATAACCGATCCAGAATTTACAACATTCTCTACCTTCTGGAGAAAAGCGGAAGCCAGAAAGTTCGGCTGAAGCTTGGTCATAATGGATGACGAGCTCTTCTTGAGGCTAGACAGCAACTACTGTGCCATCCGGAAATGGCACCTTCAACAAGAAGTTTCACGCACATAAGGATGCGGTCTTTTGGAACCTGGTCTTGATCCATTAGGCGAAAAGATCACTGATCACAGATCATGAACTGGCATATTATAAACGTTGAGCTAAAGACTACCAAACCTCCCTACGCCTCCAGCTGCGACCGATAGAAGATTGCTCAGACGATCTACTTAGTTTTGTGGCCAAACTGGAGGAGCAAAACTGATCGCCAACGCCACAAAAAAATCGAAAAACATACCAGCATTCATGTTTTTATCGACATTGGTTCAAGCTCCGGTCAACTGCAGCTAGGCGCCCGGTTTGGCATAGAAGCATTTTTGAAGGCCTAATAAACGTAGGTAGTAAAAAAAAATTTGTTCCATCGAATTATCTTTTGTAGTTTTTCTTCGTCACCATCCGAAATTAAAGGGTGAAACGGTGAAAACTAAGTCGAAAATGATTAAGTGGACACTGATAAGGTTATTATATAAATAATCAATCTTTATTTATTTTTGAAGTACATCGTCTACAAAACACAGGAAAATTATTTGATTAGGCTTCCGGTTTTTCCAAATGCGCACTGTCAGCCTATAAGTTCCCTCCTTCCATAAAGTTTCGTATCGCTGTTATATCCACTTTATTTGATGCTGAACGCCAACTAGCCTTAAACTATTTTTTTTTTGCATCCCACAGTTTTTTTTAGTTCTCGTGAGGTTTTGCTTTACGATTGCCCAATATTTTTCAATGGCGCGGTTTCGGCGAGTTTGGAGGGTTTTCCTCCTTGGGTACGATTTGCACAATATGGGTGGTATACCATTCCTGAGCCAGTAGTGGCAAAAAGCGAGGTCTGGACGAAACAGCACGGAACAACTATGTTCCGTCAAGAAGGGCAATAAACGTTTTTGCAAGCATTCCTTCACATAAATATCTTGATTGACAGTGCCAGTTGTCACGAAATATTCACTTTTCAGCCAACAGGTGCAAAACACCTATCAAACCCAGTATGTTTTCAGGAAATTTGACCTTATATAGACTGGACTCGGAAAAAATGAGACACACAAAAATGATCACCGAAAATTCATTTTAAATCGGATACTTCTTAAATTTTCAGGGAATAAATAACTATATATTAACTGTGTTTTGTCATCATTTATTTATTGAATTTTCTCTCCCAAGCTGAATCCTCGTACATTTCTCTTAATACTGCTCATGAGATCTTGGAAGAGGCTTTATCCATCTTCCTTACACAATTTCTCCCAGTTTTTCTTCAAAACTTCATCGGTTTTGAATGTTTTTCCGCTTTTCTTCAACTTCTTCATCATTTTCGCCCAAAACTTTTCGATCGGACGAAGTTCTGGTGTATTTGGCGGGTTCACCTCCTTCGGGACCACATTAACGCCCTTCTCTTCGTAAATACCAATCCATTACAGACTTGGAGTAATGGCATGAAGCGAGATCCGGCCAGAACAGCGTGGGACCACGGTGAGAGCGGAGGAAGGGCAGCAAGTGCTTCTGCAAGCATTCCTTTCGATGAATATGCCCGTTTATGGTGTCGGTCCCATGCGAGACGTACCGACATAAAACTCGAGGCCGAGGATTTGTTTGGTGTCCGCCTTGGATATATGTCTCGTCGTCCATGACGAGACAGCCTGGCTTGACCAGCAACTCACGGTACAGCTTCCGCGCACGCAATTTGGCCACTGTGTTTTGCTTGTCAGTTTGGTTTGGCGCCTTCCTGACATTAAAATCACGTAGCCCAGCCCGCTTCATGGTCTGCTGGACGAACCACTTCGACGAATTGACCTTTTTGGCCACGTCTCGGGTGGAAAAGTTCGGGTTATTCTTAAAGTACTGCTTTATCTTCCGCGCCTTCTCTGGGTATTCCGTTTTCGGTTTTCGGCGCGCTGGAAGCCTCTTCGTCTTCGTTTCCTAGAACATCTTCACAACGCGGGACACGGTGGAATGGTGGATTCCAAGTCTTCTGCCAATCCATCTGTGCGACTGACCAGGATTATCGATCACCGCGCCCAAGATTTACTGGCGTAGCTCTTCCTGTTTCGAATGCATTTTGAAAACTACTGGACACATCGCGATAAAATCGGGCACACATAAACATAACACTAGTAACACATAACACTAGACTAGTATTACCAAAAATTTCATTAATGTTTACCCACGCGATAAAAAGTCCCAGTTTTTTTCGAGTCCAATCTTTAAAATTCTTGACCTGGAAGCTGCTAGAAATCAGCCCTGACTTATGTTTCATCGTCCATTACAACGCAATCAAACTTGGTCAATCAACTCCTGTACAACTTACGCGCTCTTTTTTTGGCTGCTGTGTTTTCCGTATCTCGAATTGGTGTCACTGGGATTTTCCCAATATGTTTCCGATATCTCGGAGGGAAAAACTGGGAATGCGTTTGAAAATGCTGGCCACTATTCTTCCGGTCGCTGTGGATCCCTGGTTTCGGTTTCCTCTTGATGCCAGCTTCCTAGCAGTCGTCACACGTTCTCCGAACACTTTTATAACATTCGTCACGGTTGATTTCGCAATATTAAGCGATTTTGCCAGCTTGGCGTGGGAATATATTGGATTCTGCTTATGCGCGTTCCAATTTTGATACGCTGCTCTTCCTAATTCGACGTCATTTTGACAACTGAAAAGAAAATGGCAAAAACAAAATAGAGTCAACATTTCGTACGCATACACCTTCAAAATGAAGGGTGTTAAAGTTATGTGAATGTACGATTAAAAAAAACTATGTCATATATGAGTCGACCAAGTTTTGACCGTTGCACCCTTTATGCTTTTTATTATACTCCAATTCTAGACAAAATCGTCAAAAGGTTGAAAGGAACAATTGTAAACAATGACTTAAAACGTCAATTTCGGGGAAATGCCAGGTTTCTAACATCTATATCTACTACCGGTGGGAAGGTTATAACTGCCTGCATCGGTTCATGGTGTTATTTTGTTTGTGGGAGTAGACAGATCCCAGGAAAATACGCTAGAAGTCATTGTTTACAAATGTTACTTTCAATCTTTTGACCATTTTGTCTAGAATTTAAGATAAAATGTCATGATGTGCTTCTAGGAAGTCAGAAATAACTAGTTTGTGAACAATGAGATTGAAGAAAATTCAAAGTTTAAGCAGACAAACCGGACTCAAATGCTGGATTATTTCAATGCTTGCAATAAAGGCTGTTTTAAAGCCCGATTCAAAGTAAATTTGGACCCATTCAAAAGATCATAACTTAAGAATTAAATAACATACACGGTTGAAAACGTCAAACAAAAGGGTATTTATTCAATCGATGTAAAACAAGTTATTACATTTCACCGTTTCGAACGAACTGTCGCACTTCACTTGTGATCGATGCCATCATGTACCGGTGAGCTTATTCCACTATAAACGCATTTGTTGTGCATTTTTCACTCTTTACCGCATCCTCGAAGTTTTCGCTTGACAATTGCCCCATATTTTTCGACCGGTCTGAACTAAGGGCAATTCGGAGGATTAATCTCTTTCGCGACGAAATTAACATTGTTTGCAGTATACTTTTTAAGTACCTCCTTAGAGTAGTGGCAGCTGGCTTGATCCGGACAAAACCTAACATTGGTCTTTTGTTGCCGAATGAAGGGTAAAATCCGCTTTTTCAAACACGCTTTAATGTAAACTTTCTACGTCATTGTGTGAGATGTGATGAAATCCTTGGTTTTAAGACCACAACTGTAGATTCCATACCAAATAAGTAGTTTCTGAGCAAACTTATCAGCAAAAACAAATTTATACCTGGAAGGGACATCCCCACGACCAATTGGCAGGTAAAGTTTTCGCCCGGGGATTTGTTTATAATCCTTTTAGACATATGTTTCGTCATCCATTAACATACAGTCATCAAATTTCGTCAAAACTCGTTCGTATAGTAATCGGGCTCGCTTTTTGGCCACTAAATTTTGTTTCAGTGAGCGATTCGGATGTTTACTGGCACAAAAAGACTTATATCCTTCTCTTGAAAGGATGTTACGCACGGTGAAAAAAAAGCCTGTCAAACGCTTTTTGTCCCAACCACCAGGGTCGCGGTGGTGTATCAAACCGTGCGTCCAGATTTACTTGGAATCGAGCTTTATTTATAATTTGGCTGCATAAGCTGGGCGACAAAATTTGGCCGGATAAAACAGGCGATGCAAGGACATGTAATTAGACAAGCGATATTAATCAAGATTTTTTCAATGATAAAATTTTTACCCATTTATGACACTAGATAGACTGTTCCAACTATCAAAAGTGGCAGTTTTTCAGCAAAAACAAACCATGATTAAAAAGTGGCCGCTCTATTCTGGCTAAAGAAAAGACAAATTAATGAAAAAGAAAAGCGTTTTAATATTTAGTGTGTCCTCTTATGGTTTTTAGGACCTGCTGCAGGCACTTCGGTATGCTCTCCATCAGGTTTTTTTTTGGGCTGTGGATCTCGCTCTTTTCAGATGCGTTATTGAGCTTCAAAATAGTTATTATTATTGGCACCATCACTTTTGTCAACCGTACCATCGAGAATCGGCCACAAATTTTCGATGATTTTGAGTTCAAGGCCATGCGAAGGCCATTCCGGCGGTTTGATCCGAGAAGACTGCATGAAAGACTTGGTATTGTTGTCAGTTTGCTGCGGGTCGCTGTGCTGCTGAAATACGAACTTCTCTTCAAGACTTGTCTGTATCAGCGAAACCTCCAGATATTTCCGCAGAATGTAGAAGTAACCTCCAGATATGCATCCGTCAGTATTCCGTCGATTTTATCGAGGCTTCCCATTTTAACCCACGACAGCACCACTCCATCACTGTTTTATCACACACGAACCTTTAGCACTTCCGGTTAAACAGCTTGAATTTTGGTTTTAGGACATCTAGTGAATTGTTTTCCAGAACTCTAGGGGCTTATCTACATGCTTCTTAGCAAGCCGTTTGGCTGTGTTAGACTATCTGTAAACAATGCTATTCAAGCCCTGTGCCACGAGAACCGTTCTACTGGTAACCGATCACTGGAAGTTACCCTAGGGTTCTCCTTGACTTCGCGCATGATCTTGGTGTCCGTTATCGCAAGCGTTTTGTGCTTCCTGCTTCTGCCAGGGAGATCCAAGATTGATCCTTACCTTTTAAGTTTCAGAAGAATTTTCCCGAGCGCTACCTTGCTCTTTCTGTACTTCCTAAGGACAGAACGGTTCAAATCATGGTTTTGCACATGCACACACATCATTCCAATTTTCGAATCCACAAAAGAATTGCTTCCGAAATCACTACATTCTCTATAGTTTTTTAACTGAATCAAATCAGTACAAAGCCACGAAAACATATCAAAATATCAAAACATATACAATCAAGGGACGTTCCGATTAAACTAATCGGATTTTTTAACCAAATAAATGTAAGAAATTCGAAAAATGTTGCAGTAGGCCCTTTATTTTGCCAATCAGTGTCTGATTCGCATCTTCATTTATAACTACACAAGATTTGAATATTACCTATACTTGTGCGTTCGTACTTAGCGTGGTCACCTGAAGACTTCAAGAGCAGTAGACAAACAGAATCTTGTTTTTTATTCTGGTTATTTCAACTGACATTCGTATTTCTTTTCAATTAACACTGCGTTAAAACTGATTATTTAAACTGATTAACAAAGGCATGTTTCTCTCACGCTTCGTAGGATTTCCATAAGTTCTGTTAAAGTCGAGTTAATGCCGAGATAAGAAAGGATACTACGATTTCAATATGAAAACATCTAACAGAAAATTGTGTGTGCAGAAAATTCTCTGAAATTTTGCATTGAATGTAATACGCAATCCTCAAAAAACATAGTTGCAAATCAGTCATGTTTGCCAGAACGAATTACTTCCGTTTTATAGGTCTAGAATAGTAGATTTACAACAAACATTTCAAACCAACTGTTGAGGCGAAAGACTTTTGAAACCCACTGCCGTAAAAAGCTCGAAATTTTATCAAAATGTATCTATTTCCATCACTCTAACTAAACACCATTGCTCACTTGTCCTAAGGGTTTGTTTTATTTTCTTACAGATTCATTCGCCAAGTTCTGCTCAGAGGAACCGACTGGTAAATAATAAATCTGTACACATGAATTTAGTTTTCCCCTTCCTAAAACAAATTAGATTTTGAGTTGAAATGAAATTTCCAAAAAATAAACCCTTGCTACGCCACCGCCGGGGCCTGTATAATTTACGACCGGCGTTTTTATTGAGACATTCCGGATAATTAGTATGAGGGCGGTACCCTCTTCTGCTAAAGTGTCACCCTCGTCAGGCAAATCGGGCTAGCGCGTCCTGGTCTAGGTGTGGGAGACGAACATATAAATTAATGTAATTTATACCGGTTCTACGGTTTCGTCCTCCCGCGTCCGCCGGAACGCCCTTCTTCCCAAGTAGAGCCTCTAATTGAAACGCTTGACTGAATTTAGGCCGAGAACCAGTTTCTGCTGTGACCAGAAAATCAATCAAAAAGCCAGACCGTCTGCTACTGCTCTGCTGCCCGGTGGATGGACACTCTCGATAACAGATAGTTTTCAGTCACATTTTAACACGTCTCTTCACTCGGCACTCTGGGTACTGTGGAGAGTGTGTGAATCTTGAATCTGCACTCTGGTTTACCGGTCATGGTCCAGCAAATTTCAGCAGAGCACAAGCATCCTTTCGTTGTAAACCGCAAAGATCCGCGCTGGCTCCGTCGTCCCTGCAGAGCCCAACCAGTCAAGGTGTACGAAAAATGACTCAGGAAAAAGATCAATTTGTCAAGATCCCCACCAAACCACCATCCCACATCGCCCCACCATGAGCCAACAACTCGGCACGGTAGTTAAGTTTTGCACGAAATTTTCACAGTGTGGCCATCCCCGCCATCAACAGCGTATTTTATGCTTCGTACCTAATTTATCAAACTAACACCTCGCGCTGTTCGCAAACACATCCTCGCCACCGCCGCCGACTACGATGACGACGACAACGACGGAGCGAGTGAGGGAGACAGAGCGATAGAGCCAAAGCCATTTTTATGCTAAACACGCTATCTCTATATACACAACCCCCAGCGCAGTAGTAGCTTGGCTGACGACTGGTTGGTGGGTGGTGGCAACTCACCCCTTTACCAACCACCCCCACCGCACCCGAAACTTGCTGCTGAGCTAGTGTTGGTGGTTGCACACGAGAAACATTCCAAAGACATGCGCCGCAACGATGTTCTAATCTTTCACACCAACACCTTCGCACGTTATTCCGAGCGAGGGGTCACCATGGTAACGATTCAACACCAACACAGCTGCACGGCGCGTCCTAAGCTAGACCATTCCACATCCCGGGACGACGCCGCCTGACGACAAATCGATTCTTCCTCGCCTTTCGTTAAAGCTTTTCACAGCTCATCTCCACCCTGAGCCGCGCTCGCTTCGGCAGGGGTGGGGGGTGGTAGCACCTAATCTGGCAGAAGACATTGTCAGCATATAGAACGGTTCATTTTCAACATCTTTAATTACCAACCCATCAGGAGGAGCTTTTGCCGTCGTCGTCGTCGTCGTCGTCGTCTCGGTCCTATCCTGCTCGAGAACACACATCAGTATCAGCAGCGCCCGGCCAAGAGCTAATTTGCGACTATTTACGATCTATGTACGTAACATTGAGACGGGCACACACACGGATATCGTTCCGCCCGTCATGGCCTATCTCGCCTATCGCCTATCGGTTCGAGTTTTGAGATCCTTTTGAGGCGATTAGGATCGAATCTGTTCCGTCGAACATATTATTTCCGGATTAAATTATCCGTAAATGTGCGACAGCAGCCGTGTCACGTTGTTGTTGTTGTTGTTGACGTTGTTTCTGGTGATGCCGACGGATTATCGGTTTGAATTTTAATTAGCGCATTATAGTTCCGATTTGCATAAATTAGTGACACATATGTGTTGAAATTAGCGCGCGCGATCGGTTTACGTACACCGCTCACAGCTGTCACTAATGGCTATCGAGTGGGAAAGGATGGGGGGTTGCTATCACATAATGTGGTGCGGGAGGAGATGGGAGAGTCTATTGCTATTAAATATTATTGGTTGTTTGAGGCGGATTTCCGTGCATGGGGGAATTGCTACAAATGCCTTGACGAAGAAATTATCGTTATTTTGGTATAGTTCGATGTGATTTCTAGACATCTTTGAGTTCTTGTTGAATATTTTACATTCAAGTGATGAAATTCTCATACGAAATCTCTGGATTTCTAGATGAAAGAAAACTCTCATTGAATTCCAGGATCGGGATTTTTGGAGCCAAGACTCAGAACATCTTAAAGAAGGAATACATTCTCAAGGATTGAAGTTGATATCGGATCCGAATCATTGAATGTCTCTTTGTTAAACGTAACATGGCAATACATATCAGGACTAACATTGTGGATTTCGAATTGATCGACTCTTGCTTATCATATCTAAGCAAGGTTCTTCAACACGCTTCAGATATTATATTGGAAAGTGTGCTTCAGGAGTAATTCTATCAGCAATTTCAACAATATGTTGAGTCGAGGTAAGATAATCTCATGTAAATGAGGAAAGCACATAAGAGATAACAAATTTGGGATAGTGAAGAGAATCCTTCATTGATATATTCGTCGTTCCGAATCGCGCATCTAGAGTTGATCGATTCTAAAACGACAAGCTGTGTTCCGAATGCTCTTTCCGAAGAAAATAATAAAATTTACATTCGTTCAAAAGTTTTACAAATGCCTTTTTTTTAAAGTTTGTAAATGTTTTGAATTTTACGTACTGTCATTAACTTCCAGGAGGTTTTTTAATTCTTTCAAAGATTGTCGAATGATCGAGTAGCTAATATAGGAAATTATACAACATTATTTTCAAAGAAATAAAAATTTAAATCTCAACATAGAAAATAACTACAGATTTTCATTTGCTATACATCAGTCTGTTTTGCTTTTCATAGGTCTTGACGGTTTTTTTTGTTCAAATTTGGTTAAGATGGACTAGGTTTTCGGCCACGACTGGAAGAATCCTCTTAAGACGAATGCATCCCAAAACATGAGAGCGTTTTTTGAACCACTTAAACGCGAATGCTTTCCTGCTTTGTCAAGAACACACGTATAACATGAACAGCCATAAAATTAAGTCACAGTATTTTTACCAGAGCATCAGAGCATTGATAATCAAAACATGAATTCTTTACAAATATGAGGAATTTGTCAATTAGGAAGTCAGTTGGAATTAAGAAATGTTCGATCAAAGTTAGCGTTCTTCTATTTTCAAAAATTCACGTACAGTCAATCCAAACTAGTTTACCGTGAATCCTAGAGAGTTTGAGCTGTTTAGTGGAATACCTGTAACAAGAAATTTGAAGCAAAATTAGTATCTTCCATTTAATATCAACTATCTTTGCTTATCTTGACAGATACGCGTGTTTCGTCTACAATATGCAGACTTCTTCAGTGTCTCAGTCGAGTTATTAGTACGAGACACTGAAGAAGGCTCCACATTGTAGACGAAATACGCGTATCTGTAACAAAGGTAGTTGGAATTAAATGGAAAAAGATAATTTTTCTTCTTATTTCTTGTTGATTTACCGTGTTATTCCTAATAAGGACCTGAGCGGATTTTTTCATTACAAGTTCCACGAAACGTCAAGAAAGCATAAAGGTTGTACGCAATCAAATTGCACCCTATTCAAATGGCTATAACTTTTTACCCGTTGGGTATGTTCTATTAAAATTTTGGGTGGAATTAGATCAATGTGTATTTGTTTACGCTGTTTCACTAGCAGATGTGCAATCGTTGCGAAGATGGAGCCGGAAGAACAGCAGCGGCGCAAGGAAATTTTACGCACGTTCCTCGAAAATCCGGATCTTTCTCATCGTGCCATCAACAGGAAGTTGGGAATGGTACATTCTAAGGTGTCTCGTGTTTTAAATCGGTACCACAAACGTTTGACAATCGATCAGAAAGAAAAAAGTAAATTCGATCATATATCTGTTTCTGTTTTTGTCCATGGGACGTTCTCCAGCAGTTTTTGACACTCCAACTATATTTATATGGATATGTCATCACTCACATAAACAAATCACATAAACAATTCAGGCAGAAAAGTACAATAAAGACATCGTCAATAGCCTTGTTGATAATGTCAAACATCAAGATCTGTTGTCCATGATAATTTGGAGTACCGTAGGTATTCCAGAAACTCTGTAATATATCTTTTGCAGTGTTTTAATGTTCCGTGGAACTTTTCCAACTATTAAGTACGGTCGAAACATCGAAAATAGCCTTGCTGATCATGTGAAATATACCCTAGCAGCACACTTGTTGCAAACCAGTAAAAGTTACTTCAATGTGCCTAAATTAGGTAGAAATCAAGTTGCTGGAACTTATTATGACGGTTCGGTGTTGCTTGGGTAGTATTGGAATTCAAGAAAAGTTTGACATCGGGGACATCGCTTGTTGATTCTATTGAACAACAAGGATCAAGGATAATTTGTTGCCATCCCATGGAACATTGCTGGTTTAATAGCATTCTTGAAGTCTAATTCATGCTATTCAGAGCACTTATAAAACCAAAATTGTTACTTGGAATAGGTATTATAGAAATGCTGTAACATGTCTATTGCAGTGTTTGGATGTCCCGCGGGACTATTTAAAATCATAAGTACAGTACAGACATCGCAAATAGCCTTGTTGATCATGTAAAACATCAAGATCTGTATTAAGTTATAGTTTGGAGTGCCGTAGGAAGTCCCGAAGCTCTGTACTATAACTATTACAATGTTTTGATGGAAGTGGTTTGTGTGTGCTTACGAGTCTGAATTCTAAGTAGACCAGTTTATATTGTTATCCCTCACCAAACGTCTTGAATTATCTTTGCCAAATTAGCGACCCACTCAGTGAGTTCCCCTACATTCATTTGTAACTTGAAAAAATACCAAACAAACAAATGTGGTAACACGGGTAACAAGAACACTGCGTACATCGAACGAACTGTTTCAAAATCACAGCAGAAAACTTTTACTGTTCAATTAAATCACATACGCTCCTCTAAATAAAGATCGCCCTTAGGCAGAGTCTACTGCTTCACCAATACGTGAAGATCGTACAACCTTTTATATGTATTCATGTCCATACAAGGTACGGATTTAAAGTTTTAATGATAAAAGAATGTGTGTTTACTAGAACTAATTGAAGCAAGCTTACGCTATTTCTAAAACTTTTAAGTTTTTTACAAAATTAACATGATGTAACTACTAGAGAAATGGAAATTGTTAGCCTGAATCCAACTTTTTTTTTAAATCCTTATATCTCAAATACATTCAATTAAATCTCTTAGATACTCATTGGTCATACATGTCTGATAAACTGATAAATTTGTGAGCTTTCTTGGGCGATTTAAAGCGACTTCGCGCAAAGATATCGATAACCTATTCAAAAATACAACGGGAATGCGGTAGAACAAGCTATATCTTCGTTCATAGAGCCGTGCGGTAGTTGAAACAGCTTTTTCAACTACCGCACGGCTCTATGAACGAAGATATGGCTGGTTTCGTTAGAAGCTGCTATTTGATTTTCCAGGAAATTTCAAAAAGGGACTAGCACTATTTTATTGATCTTGAGCCTCTCCGTGCAAAGATGTCTATAAATTATTCAAGAATATAAGGGGAAATGGGGTAAAATAAGCTCTACAACCATATCCGTGTGGTGATTGAAACTAGTGTCATTGGATTCCCCAGATAATTTCCATGCGGAAATGGCCTTGTTTACAAGCCGCGCTCAAAAGCGACAAAAGTAACAGATTTTTTCCTTAGTTTTCATAAATTCTTGCCCGCTGTGGGTTGGTTTGTCACGACAATCTGGACCCTACATATAGAACTCCTCAACGAATGGGCCAGCACCAACGGCTTTACTTCCCTTCTGAAAGAAGACGTGATCATAGATTGTTCGTCTCAAAAAATCCCAACGAAAGCGAATGGAATAGAAACCAGATCAGCTGAGATGACAGGCAACCAGGCTTCAACTACAGGGTGTCTCACAATGGGTGCCACTCAAACAAAATGGGATCACAGCAAAACAAATCAACATAATCATAGCATATATTTTTTATTTGTATCATAGCATTGATTTTTGAATTCGAATCTCTCGCTCATTTCCTTGATAGAAGGTACGCAAAACAAAACGCTTACTCACTCCGAACTACTCAAGGCCATTGAATATCTGACACGGTCTAAGCTTTTGAAAATGTAATTTTAAGACCTGCTCCCGTTCTTAAAATGGCATTGAATTTGCAACAACGAGTTTGTATTAAATTTTGCCATTGAAAACGGTTTCAATGGTGTGACAGTATAGCAAATGTTAGAAAAGTGTTTCGTTAACAAAACTCTGAAGAAATCAGTCGTTTATCACAGGCACGAACGTTTTAGAAGTGGTCGTGAGTCCGTGAAGGATGATGAGAAAAGTAGTAGGCCACCGACATCGAACTGACGAAAACACCAATAACATCAAAGAGTGGATCTCAATCATTGAATTCGGATACACTTTTTCATGTGCGTGTGAAAGACATGCTATACGTATATTTTTCATATGTAGTTGTGATAATTTTACTTCCATGTACATACTGACACATGCGCGTGATATTATTTTTCGATCAGTTGTTGTTTGCTTGTTACGCATGATGAAGCAATTTAGGGAAATTGTAGTGGAACGACATTTAAATGGCGACCACCCTGCCACGATTTTAAAAAGCCTGAAAACTTTTGGTGCTAAGCATAACTTTATATATACAAGGCCATCAAAAAGTATCAGAGGAAGTCCTCTTTGGAGGACAGGAAAAGGTTCGGTCATCCACGTTCGGTACGGAAACAGCGCAACATCAAAATCGTAAGGGATCAAATCCGACAAATGGTAAAAGACAACGGAAAATGGCGTCAGATCTCCTGGATACTACCTACGGATCGGCTCACAATATTGTTCAACATGATCTTAGATACGAGTTAAAAGCCTCGTAAAAACGTAAGGTTCATGGTGTTTCCATACAATCCAAGCCGAAGAGGTTGGATCGAGCAAAGTTAATCGTATCGCCACACACTTTTCATAAGTTAATTTTTTTCTGATGGGAAACTGTTTGTTCTGGAGCAGCCTCACAATGCACAAAATGATCGGATCTAGGCAGCAGCTTAGGAAAATATTTCTGTGAAATTTGCAAGCGAGGTAGACTACTGTTGATTTTTATCGATTAAGAGATGAAATTAACGCCGTGTATAAAAAAACGGAAATTTTGGAGAAAATTGTAGCTCCCAACCTCCGACGGCTATGGAGAAGATCATTATGAATTTTAGCAAACTGGCGTGCCAACTCTCATGGCGAGTATTGTTCAAGCCGTTGTAGGGATGATTTGATGGATTTTCTGGTGAAGATTGAATGGCCTCCCAGCTCCCCGCATCTGAATCCATTGGATTTTTTCCGTTTGGTCTTACATGCTTTCGAAACTGAAGAACTTCAAAACTTCTAGAATTTGGAATAGTTCAAGGTACCTACCATAATATTCAGAATATTATGGAGGATATGCCCATGGAAGCAATGCGGGACGCCTGTGACAGTTCCGAAAAATGTTTGAGATTGGTAAAAAAGTTAAAGAAGGAGTCATTCCGAAACGTTTGCTGTAGTTAATCTCCATAGAGTTCTTTCCATAGCGTTCCAAAATGTAGCGTCTCACAGTGATCGAAAAAGCCTCTTTTCACGGCGAAATTAATAACTTCTAAGGGTTACGTTTCCGAATCATGGTGCCTTCTACAAAGTTCTATTTTAATAAATCGTCCATCTTTTTATGATAACTTTGTAGTTCCAAACTTTACCGCTAGGGTGGCGCTGTTGATAACTTTTAAACGAAATACAATAGAAGGGTTATGTCAAAAGCAGGTTTGTTGGAAATATAATTTCAAGCAGCTTTGTCAAAGACATTATTTTTCTAGCTTTTTATTCGACCAAGATAGAGCTATTTTTTTGCTTTGTATCAGGGTATCTCTAAAAAATGAGTTTTTCTTTTATAACTTTTTTGTTACTCATTTTGGGAAAAAGTGATCTTCAAACAAAATATAACAACACGCTTCAGGCTGCTCTTTCACGACTGGAGCGTCCGATGATTGTGCATTGCTTTAGTTCGGAGCTATTTTGCTGGTGTAGATTAGAGTGTCCAAAAAAAATCAGTTTTTTCATTCTAACTTTTTAGTTTCAGTTATGAGAAAAAAAATAACCTTCATTCAGTGTAGAAAAATATATGATACATTATTTTGCTAAACTAAGTGTTTGAGTATATTTGATTGTTCAAAAGTTAAGGGTAATTTTAACGAAAAACATGTCCGATTTTAAGCATTCCCCGCTCGTGTGCCCCAGGAGAACCTGGACTCATTTATATAGCAATTTGTTCCTTGATACCCATCAAAACAAGATTTTGCTAAATTTCTGGCCAATTCTCGCCTAACCAATCAAAAGGTTGAAAAGAAAATAAGCACATTTTTAGCTAAAATTACCCGTAACTTTGTAAAGTTGTATTTAAAAAAAATTGTTTTACAAAAATGTGCGCTATAACGTTCTCTATATTTTGTTTGGAAATCACTTTTTCCCAAATTGTGTAACAAAAAAGTTATGATAAAAAAGCTCATTTTTTAGAGACACCCTGAGTTCTTAATTTCGCCGTGAAAAAAGGATTTTTCGATCACTGTGATATTTCAATGCATTTTGAAAGTGTATCCGAATTTATTGATCACGGTGTAGACCAAAAATTGACCATTAGAGGAATTGCAAAGGAGTTGTAAATTGCATTTGGGTCCGTTCAAGACATTTTGTTTAATGATTTGGACCTCTGACGTCGTGCCGAAAAAACTGAATTTCATGCAAAAAAAGGACCGCATTGACGTCGCAAAAGAAATGATATCAAAGGTCGAATACCATGCAGTAACCGACGAATTCACCTGATATGGCTCATTGCGACATTTTGCTATTCGGTCGACCCAAAAAACCTCTTCGCGGAACGCGTTCCAGCATTCCAGATGGTACAAGGAAAAATTGAATATGGCTCTTATTTCATGTTAGGCTTGCGTTAAACCCAAAACCTTATTTTGAATGCTAAATATGACACTCTCACAACCTGAGTAAAATTGCATATTACAGGGGTTTAATTTTTCAGCAACTTAGTTTGCTTAAATTGCCTGAGAATTCTTAAAAATTTATTTACACTCTTGCAATTGACATAGCTGGAATCCTTAACTTAGAACTCTAAAGTATCAGAATTACCTTATTTTGATTTTAGAAAGATCGCCTTAAAATTTTGAACGATGCAGAGGATCTCTCTCCAACAACTAGATTGAACAATTGGTCAAAAAAGCAAGCTCTCTAACATGAGGATGCCCCAATCGGCGGGGAAGGAAGAGTCCGCTCTCTATTCACAAACTGTAAGCAATGGGGAGTTGGCATTCACACTCTCCCTATCTAGATTGCTTCAATCGGGTGCCCTGATGGTCCCTCCATTTCCATGAATTATCATTGTGTATATATTTATGCAAATGAAAAAAATTTAAAAATAAAATGTTGTAAAGTGTTGAAGTGTAGAGTTCTGTGGTTCTCAAGCACGTTATCGATTCCCAAGTAACAATTCGAGTTTTATTATTTTGCCAAAATTCCAAATTATCTTAACAATGGCTACTAATAAACTCTTTGTGCATTTGGCGGTTTTCCTCAATGCCAATTTCCCGTTTAATGCATTTACTGGAGGCAAAACGGTTTTAAAATGCCTTTTCATATGAAGATAATTTGAATCAGTCCTAAAACGGCATTTCAAAACAGAATTGTACGAGTGCGTAAAGTCAACATAAAACCTTTGATAGGAGTAAAAGGAACTTTAGAAGAAAAGGATTTAGAATCGTTGTAATGAAGCTGTATAGGTTCTCATACACCTGACAATAATTTGAAACCTATTGGCACCTTTTGCTGCTATAATGAAACAAAATTGATTTCCAGTTTCTTTCATAAAACATCAATAAGACTTAATATAGCTGATGGGTTTTGATAATTTTACTTGGGATTTCAGCGATAGCAGCATTTCACCAAAATCTTGAATTGAGGTCCTGAAAAAGTTGGTTAAATCTATTGAAATTTTACCAAACTAACATTAATACATTTTAATTTACTGTTGCCATGATCACTATTTGCTGCTTGATACTGATTTTAGTCATCTGAATACTCTTCTTAAAACTAAACTTACGAAAGCAAAACAAAAAACATGTAGAACTAATTTCAAGAAACTTCATGGCTCTTTAAGTACACTATAAACAACCATGAAGCAAAATAAACTTGTTTGAAGTCAATCTAATTTGAATGCACTTTAGGACAGCAGAGCGATTATTAATCTTCTAGGAACATCATGATTAAAAGGGATTTTATTTCAGTTTAGCAATCATTCAAATGGCTTAACTTCAAGCAGAAAACATAGTTGGAGCTAAGAGAGCTCTTTCCAGGGCCAGAGTTGAACTCCAAATTTTCATAATATCCTCGAATTGGGAATCTAAAACAACGGGAAAAATCTCCTACACATTTAAAAAGGGTGTATTTATGCTCTGAATTAGAATTCAACCAAGTGTTATTCAGTACTAAAGATTCGAAAAAAAATACATTGCATTTTCTAAGAAAAGTTTTTAATTCTTAATAAACATAAGGCTGTTAAACATACATACAATACCAACAATTTCTACAACGTTTTGAAAATATTCTCAGAGATAGATCACCTGAGTTATACTTCTGAGATCATTATAAAAATGATCATAAGCTATTGGCTTATCATGCATTTGTTAGAGATTTTCAGGTTACTTTAGCGTAGTTGGGTGAATTTCTTTTGTTTAAACAGTATTCCTCACAATGATAACTTTTCTGTAAGATAATACAACGAATAAGATTAGCAAGAGCATGAATAAAACTTTCCTTTTCGACCTAATTTAAATTCAATTGATTTCAATTAAAAATTAAAAATAAAATAACCATCCCCTCAAACCTCATTCCAGATCGTCCTCAACTCGATGCACCGCTACCAACCGCGCATCCACTTGGTTCGGCTCGGCCCGGGTCAAAACATTCCCGGAACGCCCAAAGAGCTGCAGGACGTTGACCACAAGACGTACGTCTTCCCGGAGACGATCTTCACCGCCGTCACGGCCTACCAGAACCAGCTCATCACCAAGCTCAAGATCGATTCCAATCCCTTCGCCAAGGGCTTCCGCGACTCGTCCCGGCTAACCGACTTCGATAGGTGAGTCTCGTACTTTTTTTTCTTCTCCTACCTTACCTCCACCAACGAATCCAAAAAACAATAATTTGAGGACGGGATCCCATCTTCGGATCCAAACGGACGTCAACTCTTCCACCACATCCAACACAACTTCCTTCAACCACCATTTCAGCACTGACGTTCCCCAACTTTGATTTTGTTTCAGTTTCCCGGGAATGTAAGTATTCCGCACCTTGGATTGCCTGGACCGGACCATCGGTCAGCGAATCCGTAAATATGAAAAGAACAATTTCAAACACTCACACTAATTCCTCGCTAAAACTTTGTCCTGAAACCACAGTTCACATCCATCAAAAGCCCACGCGCGTCTTGCGAATACTAATAGTCTAACCTAACATTTGCTTTTGAATTCTGCTTGCGCTTTTGTTATTGTTTCATATTTGACAGCTCTTCCAAGCGACGAGGGGTGCAACAATGTGCTTAATCCGCGCCGCTCCACTGCTCCGTTGCAATAATAATGGCGGATGAGTGCTGCAATGCAATCAATAACGCTAATTTTGCTCGTAAATCTTATTACCTGGAGCAGCATTAGAGAGCACTGGTTGGAAATTGTAGCTCGAGGGGGAAATGGTTTATGGCGGAATAATTGTTTTCGGCGTTAGTTTTTCGCCATTAATCAAAGTGCAGTTTTTCCTCTCCTGACGGACGTGTTCTTGCTCCACTGTTGATGAGAGTCTCGGTCGGGGATCGAAACCTCGGAAAAGCGAAAAGATGAAGATGACGACTGTTAATATTGCGTTATATTTATGATTATCACGATGCTCCAGTGCACGAGTGACGGTCAGGGGGCTGGATCCGGTCGGTTGGTTGCGCGGCATTCTGGCCGTAATTACAGGGGACCAAAGTCGGAGGGTTCTTCTCAGGCGGTGTCGGGAATATTGATGTTTGCCTCCGAGGAAAATTCGAACTGAGATATGAGCCGGGATGAGAGCGACAGCGACGAGATGAGTACAAAGAACCGACTACGACGAGATGGGGCTGTCAGCGCCCGGAGGGTGGCGTAGCCGCGGGTGGAATATCCCGTAAAACGGGGATCGATCGCCGGTACATGACGGCTTTTACGACATCCCTTTTTTATCGCGTCATCATCGCACTGCGGCAGTGGGACGCGTCAAGAAGGAGAGCGTGAGAGGGAACATTCTGAATGGGCTACTAAAATCTTTTTTTACGGCCTCCCGTGCAAATTTCGGCGAAAATTCGACAAGGGCGTGACAGTTCAAGATTTGACAGCATCTCTCCGATCCGGAATGTGCGCGAGAATGGTACCGGAAATTGACAACAACGCTACCGCACGGGCTCTATGCAGCGAGCGGATGGGGCCGACGGCGGCTGTGGCAGTCGTAAAACCGAACTGCGCCGGCTAGAGTCAAATGAGTAATTTACACGTGTTTTTACTACTCACCTAAAGGGGCGCTTTTATCGCTCGTTGCCAGGTTCCGAAACGAATATTCCGCACATCGAGCGGAGATAAAGGCGAGATGCGCGGTAATTATGAACGGGGACGGAGGCCGGCTTCTCGACATATCTTCATTGTTTCTCTTTTGGTTTCTCGTGTTTTCCTCTTTCTTTGGTTCTTCATTGATTGAGTGCAGCAATGATCACGGCACCTTGGATTGTTTTCCTTTCATTTAGAAGAGGTTTTCGAGGGGTGTTTTTCGGATGTGTTTTGAAGCTGCTGCTGCCGGTGCTGTCGTCGCCCCCTTGACTTTGTTTTGCTTTGGCTAGCCACTTGCCCCCACTGTGACGGGTCATTGGATGAACACAGTGCGAGCGCGAAGTCATTGTTCGGGGTTTGATGTGTGAACGGTTGAAAAGTGGGAGGTGCAGATATCATCGTGTTTTTCTTTCTTTTCGATAGGTGCATTAATCGAGGGGCGAGTCAATTGGTTGCCCGGGATCTTTAGATGTTTGATGCTAGTTTCGAGTAGAGAATACAGAGAGGAAAAACCTGATCCCTGACAAAAATAAACAACTAGAAAACTTTGGATCTACCAGCAACTTTGGATTGCATCAAATAGCTGCGCAATTTCAGTTTTAACAGCACTGAAAAAAATTTCCTAAATTACTTTCACTCGATTTGTTCACATGGATTTTGTACATGAAAAATAGTATCGTATATTGTAAGAAACATTCATATTGATTTTTATCTGGTGAAATGCTATCCGTACACCTTTTTATATAATGCACAAAAAGAATTTCGTGAAGACTAGCCAATTGCTGCTTCTCTTTTATCGTACTCATGCATGATGGTATTGCTGCTGGGCTGGGCGGAAATAATTAATTGTCGAGAGCTATAACTTTATACTCATTATTCAAGTATCTTTTCACGAGTCACCATGCACATGTGAGATCAACCGCAAATTCACACAGCTCGAAAAAGTAGCGCGAATTTCTGTTCTTTATCATGCACATAAATGGAGCGTCACAAAACGTACAAGCTAACATTATAAATCGTGTAAAGTTCTGGGACATTCCATTTATATCCGAAAATATTGTATACAAAAGTTCGTCTTCGTTACAACTGTTGCATGCAAGTGGCTACTTCGTGTGGAAGGAGAGACAATTTTACATGCTCTGATTTTTACATCACAATGAAAATTCAGATTTTTTTTCTGTGCAGTAATAGCTTTAAGAAGTACAGGATCGAATGCCATGTAGGAAGTTATTAGAAAACGCTGGACAACTCTTCGTGGTTTCGTTTTTTTTCAATAATATTTCAAATCGATATGGTATATCTCTCAGTCATTCAAAGTAACCACCAGAGAGTTTTTAATTTGTGACAAAATATTCGTAATTCTTTGCAATGCACGAATGTTCTTAAGGCTTGCTTCAGATAGAATTGGAACAAAAATAATTGCCTGTATTTCAGTTATTTATTATTGAATTCAAGATCTTTTTTTATACAAATGTAGCGATTTCTTCATACTTTTGAGAAAAAATACGGATAAAATTATTCGTCACGGTTTCGAAGGAATTCTCGAATTTTTCCTGTAACACGGCTTATTAGGCGGGGCACACCTTCTTCGTCCATCGTTTTAGCTATCTTATTCCACCAAGTCTTCATCTGATTGATGTCTTTGACAACCTTTCCCTTTGCCTTGAGTCTCCTCTTCATGATTGCCCAGTATTTCTCAATAGGGCGGAACTGGGAGCAGTTGGGTGGGTTAAGGTTTTTGGGAACAACCTGGACCCCTTACTCTGCATACTATTCTTGAACGACTTTGCTGTAATGACAGCTTGCTAAATATGGCCAAAACATTACGGGATGGTCGTGGGATCGAATGAACGGCAAAATTCGTTTTTGTAAACACTCTTTATAGTATAGTTCCAACGTCATTGTCTTATTTGTAACGAAAACTTTCGTTTTTTTGCCACAGCTGCAAATGCCCTGCCAAATCATTTTCGTGCAAATTTGTCGGCAAAAACAAATTTAAATTTGGCTTGAACATACCCCCGAGCCGTTGCCAAGTAAAATTTTTGACCTGGGATTTGCCCGAAGTCAGCCTTGACATAGGTTTCATCGTCCATCAGAAGACACCCGTCGAACTTGGTCAGCAGGTCGTATAGCTTCCGAGCATGGATTTTGGCCACACTATTCTGTTTCATGGTCCGATTTGGTTGTTTGCTAGCTCTATACGGCTTGATTCCTTCCCGGAGTCGAGTTCTCCTCACGGTACTATGGGCAGCACCGAATTTTCTGGCCAAATCACGGTCCGACAGATAGGGATTCCTCTTAATCGTCTTCAAAATCTTACCACGCAGTTTCCGGTCGACAGTTCCACTCCGACGATTGGCTTGAGGCTTCCGAATCGTCGTCAATGTTTCCTTATACCGTTTGATAACGCGTCATACGGTATTTCTGGGCAATTTCAGCTGTTTAGCTAGCCTAGATGCAGACCACAATGGATTTTCCAAATAACTGTGCACAATTTTTTCCCTTCTTTCGGCTTCCATGTTGATTGTTTACAAAGTACAGTCGATTTGCGGAATGTCAAAAATACATACGTAAAGCTGACAAAATTCCCGACACGTGAGCGCCAAGAACTTTCAAATCCGTCCACCAGGAGCGCCACAACATGAGCAAAAGTTTGTTCTAATACTAAATGAAGCAAGCCTTACTTTGTCAACAAACGCTTCGTGCTTTTGACAGTGGCGCGTATACCAATAATTACGAAACAAATCAGTTCAAATCAGTTTCGTTGCAACGTGATACAAACTAAAATAAGTTTTCAGTAAGGTCTTCTGCTCATTTGCAGCAAAGTTAGCAAAACATTGTTTGGTCCAATTTCGAAGTTTCTTTTTTTTTATATTGTAGGCTCTTTTGGTACAAGCAGTTAATAAATTCAATTGCAGATGGTCGAAAAAAATATTTGTGCAATCGTTGGTCATTTATCCGTACGAAATTTTCGTAGGATACGGTAATTTCGTATATTGTTTCACGTTTTCAAAAATAAAAACTTGTGGATTCACCTTTTCTAGCTTGTTTAGCTTGTTTAGCTTGTATAACCTTTAAATTATTTGCTGGAAGCTTTCATGATCCGTTAGGCTAAAGATGGCATGCATTTGCATTCTATTTTAAAATTTCAATAATTAAATAATCTGGAGATATCAGAACTTTAGCGTTTTTTTGCAAAGCTTCATATCGTGTTTTTGTGATTGTTTTGTTCGCTATATTTCTTCTAGAGCAAGAGCACTTTAAATTACCGTCAATTTCAATTTTCTTAAGGACAAACGGGATCGAGTCCCTATCACTTCGAAGTTTTCTGAGCACAAACCTCAAATAATATTAGGACCTTAGCCTCGAAATTTTCAAGAATCGTTTGCTCCACTGGAGCGACATTGGGTAGCAATTTGTGCGTTGTTTGTTTTGTTTTGATTGTTATTTTTAGCCTCATAAATCGTGAAGTGATAATAATCCTAACCTATAAATCATATGGAAAAAGGGCTTCCTCTAGTGTCACCTTAATTCAGGAGAGTAGGTTCGTGGGACAAATCGGCAATACAATGAAGCTACAAAAGACTGTGCTTTCGGTTTGGAGAGATACTTCTGCTCGAATCGATAGGTTATTTAAAATTAGTAAAATATAACTCGATTTGAATCTCATTCAATTAAAATAACTTTTAATGCCTTAACCGAATCAACACGCATTTTTACCACACCGTATTTTACCATAATTTATATTAAAAAATCAATTGAAAGGATAACATTTGAAAACAAATGGTTTATCTAGACCTGCCTTGAGTTCTTTCCTTAAGTTGATTTTCTTGATCTTGATTTTCAACATGATCAATAAGGAGACTTACGATATTTTACGACTGCACTTACTAATTGTAAAAGCCGCTCGCATCATCATAATACTGAAATAGACATATAACAGCATTTTAAAAATACCTACGATACTTTATGCAATCCTTGACTTAAGATCATGATGTTCTACACTATGATAAAGGCTTTTTACGATGTCTCCACCGTAGTTGTCAGTTGACATAGCCACACACGACATCAAAAACCTGTAATAGACATGTTACAGTATTTCTAGAATATCGAAAGTACTCCAAACTATCATTGAATACAGATCTTGATGTTTAACATGATCAACTAGGCTATTTACAATGTCTTCATCGTACTTATAAGTTTAAATAGCACAATGGGACATCATAACACTGTAATAGACATGTTACAGTTTTTCTAGAATACCTAAGGTACTCCAAACTATCCTTGTGCTCAGATTTTGATGTTCTACATGTTCATCAACGCTGCTAACGATCTATCCAACGTATGTATGGGTTGAAAAAGCCCCACTGGACATCAAAAAACTGCAGTAGACATATAACAGTATATCTAGAATATCCAAGGTACTGCAAATCATCCTTGAGTTCAAATCTGGATGTTCAACATGATCATCAAGGCTATTTTCGATGTCTTCAACGTCCTCATGAGTTAAAATAGCCCAATGAGACATCATAGCATTGTCATAGACATGTTATAGTATTTTTAGAATACGCAATTTACTCCTAACTAACCTTGAGTTCAGATTTTTATGTTCTTCATGATCATCTAGGCTATTTACGTTATCTCCATCGTATTTATGAGTTGAAATAGCCCCATGAGACATCATTACGTGGTAATAGGCATGTTACAGTATTTCTAAACTATCTAAGGGACTCCAAACTATCCTTGAATAAAGATCTTGATGTTTAACATGATCAACTAGGCTATTAACGATATCTTTTGTACGTATGAGTTGAAATAGCTCCATTGGATATCATAACGCTGTTATGGATCAGAATATCTAAAGTACTTTAAATTATCTTGATGTTCTAAATGATCAACTAAGCTATTTACGATGTCTTCATCGTACTTATGACTTAAAATAGCCCCTTTGGACATCATTACATTGTAAAAGACATGTTACAGTTTTTCTAGAATACCCAGTTTGGAGTACAACTATCCTTGAGTTCATATCTTGATGTTCTACATGATCATTAATGCTAATTACGATGTCTCCAACGTGCTTATGGGTTGAAATAGCACAACGGAATATCATCACATTGTAATATACATGTTACAGTATTTCTAGAATACTAAAAATACTCCAAACTATGCCTAACTTCGAATCCTGATGCTCTAAATGATCAACAAAGTGATTTATGATGTCTCCACTGCACGTATGGGTGAGAAAATCTTCATAAGATATCATAGCATAATTGACAAATAATAATTTTGAATTAAACATGGACATCAGCGGTGGGCGTTGATGCTGCTCAACTACGATTTTGACATCCGTCACGTGTCCACCAATGACTTCGGTTGCACCGATATGTTTTCCAGACTGATCGACTGTACCAAGCAGCCAGAGGAAGATTACGCCGTGGAAGCGATTTCCTTAGAAAAAGACACGATGAGCATTGTTTGTGACACTATCGACCAAGCTCCAGTTTCTTTCACAGTAATCCAAGCTGTAACGGAGACTGACAAGGGCTGGCCAATTGATACACGATCAATCACGAATCCAGACGTCCGTCCCTATTTCAAAAGGCGAGAGCCCCTTATCCATGTCGACGGCTGTATTCTGTGAAGAGACAGAGTTGTCGTTCCAAGCAAGTTCTGAAGACAAACCCTGAAGCAATTTAATCGCGGACATCCTGGTTTGGTTTGCATGAAGTCCAGTTTCGTCTTCTGGCAAGAAATCGATAACGTTATCAAGGAATTTGGCTGGCACTGCACTGTTTACTGCACTGCTAGAAAAGCACTCGTCAAGACATTCCTATTGTACCATTACTGACAAGCCGTGGTCACGCATTTACGTTGACTATGCTGGATCTGAGGATGGGGTATACTTCCTGGTGGTAGTCGATCCGTACATCAAGTGGCCCGAAGTGTACGCAACCAGATCTACAACGAGCAGAGCAAAATCGAAACAACTATCGCAAGCCTTTGCAACGTTTGGCGTACAAAAAATCATCGTCTCAGATAATGGTACCCAATTCACGAGCCACGAGTTTCAGACTTTCTGTGAAAAACAAGGTATTCGCCTCGTACGTCAACTGGATTAACAGAAAGGTTCGTGGATACTCTGAAGCGCACCCTGCGGAAAATGTTATCTGAAGAAGAGTCACTGGAAGAAGCATTACACATGTTTTTGCAAGTCTACCGGACAACGCCAACAGCTGACCTCGATGAGAAGTCCCAAGCAGGATTGATGTTCGGACGACCGATCCGGACTGCATCATCGATGCTACTACCACCTAATCAAGCCACTCCGCTGCACAAGCGGAGGCAACAGAGCAAAACGATCAATTCAACCAGAAGCACGGAGCAGTTACGAGACAGCCCTAAAATTTCATTCAGATTTCAATTGGCTCTTGAATGTTTTAGAGAATGTCAAAAATCGTTACGTCAATACATTTTGTGAAAATTTTCTCACAATTTTCTTGTGTATGTTTAGAATTTTTTCCAAAATTGTTTTAAATTCATGCAATTTTCTTTCAATCAAAAGATTTCAAACTTAACCAAATTATCAAAAACTTTGAAATTCTTGATTAAGGAAGTAGCAAATGAAATTTGTTGTGAAAATCATCTTACATTTGAAACTAAATAATTTAAGAGAAAAATGCTTATTCAACTTGTGATCAACTCTGCTGGTCTTCGGAATACTCAGAAGATAATCTTGATACTTATTGTCGTCAAAGCTGAGCATCATTTGGAGCTTCAGCGAAACTTAGAAGGGACTTTTGTGTAGAATTCCTTAAAAGTAAATCTCAAATACCTATTCAGCGTGATTGCTGCTTAAGAGTTTGACACACTGAAATGGGAAACCATCATACATTAGAAGCAGCATCACATTCTATTATAAACAAAACATGCTTATTTTCTAAATGCTAACTCAGCTTAGCATCACCTTCTGATCAGGTTTTATTCAGCCTTTGATCAGCTTCTAATAAGATTTACAGTTTTTGGAATGTTTTAAAGATTATATTGACAATTGACGTCAAAGTTTCAGCTGAGTAAGATGAATTCAACAAAAGAAAATATCAAAGAATATCAAAGAATATCAAAAATCATCACGTCGGAAATTTTTGTTCAAAGTTCTGAAAAAAAATTTATGTATGTTTTTGAATTTAAAAACAAATGTTTTAAGCTTATGCAATTTTCCTTTAATCAATTGTTTCAAAACATAACCAAATTGTCGAAACATTCAAATTCCTGATTGAGGAAGTAACAAAATACATTTTTGCGAATGCCTTGATTAGGATGAATTGAAAGATTAAACACCAGAAAATGAAAATCATCTTACATTAGAAACTAACATTCCATTTAACACAAAAATGCTTATTCAACTTGCGATCAACTCAGCTGGTCTTTGGAATACTCAGAAGATAATCTTGATGCTTATTGTCATCAAAGCTGAGCATCAGCGACACTCATAAGTGGCTTTTATTTGTAGCTCTGTAGCTTAAAAGTTAATCCTGAAAACCTATTCAGCGTGATTCTTGCTTTAAGTTTGAACCACCGAACTCAAAAAATTGGAAACCATCATATGCTAGAAGCAGAATCACATCCTATTATATACAAAACGTGCCTATTCTCAACATGTTAATTCAGCTTTTGATCACCTTCTGAACAGCTTTTACTCAGCTTCTGATCAGCTTCTTATTAGTTTTACAGTTTTTGGAATGTTTTAAATATTATATTGACAATTGACGTCAAAGTTTCAGCTGAATCAGATGACATTCTTCAGGAAAATGTTTTATCAGCCTTTAAATTTCATTCTGATTTCATTTAGCTTTCTCAATATTTTGAAGAATTCAAAAAATCATCATGTCGAAAATGTTTGTTAAGAGTGTTTGTTTTTTTAAATTGTTTTAAATTTTTGCAATTTTCCTTGAATAAAAAGTTTCAAATCTCAACGAACTGGTCAGACTTGCAAATTCTTGATTGATGAAGAAATAAGAGACATTTTTGACATTTTTTATAATCAAATTCAGTGATCAAAAAATATTTTCAACCGTCATAGAACTCATGTGTTGCTTGGAAGGCCTTTATGAGATTGTTATGAAACATTAAACAAAACATGCCGGCGTCGGTGGTGTAGTGGTAAGCGTGACTGCTACTGGCACCCCAGTGGGTCTGGGTTCAATCCCAGTCGACGTCAGTGGATTTCTGAGGCGAAAAAAATCTTGGTCGCGTCTTCCTTCGGAGGAAGTAAAACCGTTGGTCCGGTTCATAGTCATGAGTCGTTAGGTAGGGTCAGGTGGTGGAGTCGTCTCCCTAGCTTCGGTGATTGTCACCATGTGAGGAAATAGGCCGACGGAAAATAAATAAGTAAAAAAAAAAAAAAACATTAAACACCAATTAAACATTGAAAACTATCTTACATTAAAAACTGAATAACATTCCATTAATCATAACAATGCTTAATTAGCTTTCCATCAAATCTGCTGGTCTTTGGAATACACTAAGTTCTTTTTACTCGGTTTGTTTTCGGCGATAACTTCAGAACGGAACAACTTATCGCCCTTATTCGAATCACATTTTGCGTTATGGGCAAAAACTAATTGTATAGCAGTTTTTCAAAAAAATCCAAATTTGTGGTGTAAATACTCAAAATTAAAAAAAAACTGTTTTCTGACCGTTGCATGGAAAAATAAGACATGCAAACAAAATCGAAGCAATTTAAAATGTTTATGTATGTGAATTTAACCACTCTATTCAGTATTTTTTTACACGGGTTCATAGTAAATGTGGATTGTATCCTCCGTGTAAAAAATGTTTTTGTGTACTCAGAAGATAATATGGATACTTTTTGTCGTCAAAGCTGAGTTAGATAATATTCAAACGCGAAACATTGATTATCAGCCTGCAAAGTTTATTTAAATTTTAATCAACTGGTTCTATCCTTAGCCTTGAAGAATTACTAAAAAAAATCAAGTTTGCTGAATTTTCTTTCATGGTTTGTTCATTAGTTTGTTATTAAAAATTATGAATTTTTGGACGCTGTTCTAAATTTGGAAGCTCAAAAGTTCAATCAAACTGTCATAGACATTTAGTACTTACAAGTATAAATGTACAAAAGTTTTGCAAATACTTTTTTGGAGAACAATTCAATCGAACAATAGAAGTTGTGCAAAATTCTTCAAAATCAATGCGCTTTCAGGTTAGAAACAACTTATTCAGCTATTTATTAAGCGATAGTTGACTACAAGATGTTCCATACCATTATTTTATTCGGGGCAATACTTCAATATAAGTTGAGAAGTTATTGCACCACTTTTAAAGACTTCACGTAGTTTTGTACACAATATGAAAGATTCAGTACACGGAAAAAAAATGTGTACCCAGATCCGTGAACTGCTGTCATGATTTTGAGAACCAGCAAAAATACACGGTGAATTGAATCACGTTATCGTGAGAAAAATCACGTTTTTAGATAAAAATCTTGAAAACGTGAACAAGTTACGGTCCATTTCATTTTCGAGAACGCTTGTATTTCGGTGTACTTAAAATAAAACTTAAAAAAAATCAACGGACATGTGACGAATATTTTATGGGGATCAATACATCAGTGAAAAGCAACTGATATTTGAAGATGAATAAAATGTCATTCAAATTAATTATGCCTCTTTAGGTAAAAACAATAATTATTCAACTACAAATCAGCTCTGTATTTGCATACGAAGGTGAAAAAGATTTTATTCAAATTTATAAAGCTTTATTAGGTAATGTTTTGTTATTTAGCTATAAATCAGCCATGTAATCGCATTCAGAATACCTTAACAAAGTTTTTTAGGTGTTTTTTTATTAATCATTTATTTGTACAGGCTCAATCGAATCAACTTTACAGAGCCAAATTTTCATATTTTTATACATAATTTATCTTAAAACTAAAGCTAGGGGGTTAAAACCGATTACTCGCGGCCGTCTCGAGGTTAATAGGAATTACAAATTACGGATGGGAAAGTGGGTGGGAATTTTAAGTATGGTTTACAGAACACATTAAATTTAAAGTCTAAATTAAGTTTTTTAGATTGTTTTTTTTTTTTGTCGTTTGTTGAATCCGATTGGAAATTCAAAGAATTGCTGACTTTTATTCAAAACACAAAGGCCCAAAAAACACAAGCACATTTTGAGACTGCCAATAGTTATAAATAAATGAGGAACATTTTGGCAAATAGTAAATTCACTTAGTCAAAGCCATCATACTGTTCAACAGTATTTTCAACCCAAGAAGCTTGGAACGCAGTTTAAATAAAGCATCAATAGTTTCTGTATTGTTTTGAAGCCAATATGATATTATTCATTATTTTAATCTTATAAAGCACTCCCAAAGCTCCTTGTACAGAAGAACTTGTTTGCAAGAAAGTTTCAAGTCTCTTAAACTCTTGTTCCCCTCAAGTTCAATCTCCCGAAGCTACACCCATGATTGCATCCTCCTCAACGACCTACAGCACCCATCTTGCGACCCTCTCACTTGTGTATGAGTTAATTTCATTATGACTCTTTTCCTCTTTTCCTACTCACCTCCCCCAAACCCAAACCCCATTGTCCCCGGTTTCGAAAGGCCATCATCACGTGTACCCCCGGACCCCGGACCCCGACCCGATGCATCGG
Source organism: Aedes japonicus (assembly GCA_034211315.2). Classification (NCBI taxonomy): domain Eukaryota; kingdom Metazoa; phylum Arthropoda; class Insecta; order Diptera; family Culicidae; genus Aedes; species Aedes japonicus. The sequence continues at coordinate 68,685 of JASCZW010005331.1, forward strand.
TGTGAGGTGTTCCTATTATCTGCGGCACCGGCCGAAACTCCGAAAAAGTGTTGATTACAGAGCGGCATCCTTCACGTAAACTGTTTATTAACGCAGGGCCCAAACTAAATGACTGCTAAAAGTGGCCGTAATTGTTCGGGACTTTTGTGTAAGTGTGAGCGCGCGGACATTCCTCACCCACCCCGGGACCCCGACGAACGGGCAGAAGGAATCGAGGCAAATTATTATGTTTTCCACCGGTGCACCCATCATCGATCGTGTGTTGTACGCGGTTCTCGGTTTGACCGGCAGCAGCAGCAGCAGCGACGGACCAGAAGTAATGATTGATAAAAACTCTCCCGTGAGCCCTGCCGAAACCGGCGCGTACCCAGGGAAGGATAATTTATACGAAATTGATGAATTTTAATGCCTTTCGGAAAATGAACCAGAACGCTCGCCGGCTCGGTGCAGTGTATGAAGACGTATTACCTGCGTTCCGGAGTGGAGCGATAATTTATGATTTTGCGAAACGACCGACTCTCGGCTGGGTAGACAGCGAGACGCGTCCCGGCAGTCGGTCTTTTTTTTTTGTGTGTTGCTTTTGGGGAGTGCACTTTTTCGGGGGTAATTACACTGCCGCGAAGCTATGTTGCCACATTTACGCACCCTGACCACCGACCACCGATCGACCGAGGCCCCGACATAAGTCCTCGTGACGACGACGGTGGGGTCGGTATGCAATTGGAGTAATTACACTCACGGGTTGAAACACACTTGCGAGACATGGAGGGGACCCCGCGGGAGTGCACTTGCAGCATAACGTGTCATTTATCATAAAATTTGGAGCTTCGTCAATGCTTTCCGGTTCGGGGACGTATTTTATGTGACCATCATCAAATTAGATTAATTACCAGGCTTGATCGTGCAACGTCTCATCGGCTCTGTTGGCCGACCGAAGACACGGAATGGGGGATTTGGATCGGGCGGGTTTTTGAGTGTTGATTATTGAGAGAGCGTTGCGTTTTGTTGAGGTCTTTCATGGTGCCGACGATTTTTTTTTCCGGGAAAGAAGTTCTACCGAAAGGGATGTGAAAAGTAAATGGGAATTATGAGATCTTTACTACGGTTGTTAGGCTGTTGTTGCTTGTGTGATTTTTTCTTTAATTTTTTTATGAAAAATCTAGCTATATTTAGGAACATTTCTTTTGTGAAAAGGCTGATTAGGAGAAGGCGTTGAGAACTGATTACTTCTCTGTTGAAATTAATTAAAAATTTGCTTGAGCTATGCTCAACGAAGTTTGGCCAACCCGATTTAAAGGCAAAGCGGGCATCCAATTCAAGCCAATTTACTTATATATGTTCAATTTAATTAGTAGATATTCATATTTCTTCACGATTATTCTGAGATTCAGAAATGAAATCATTTGTCTATGAAACTCATCTATTCATAAAATTTGATGTTGAAACAATCGATTTTGTTCACTGTAAGTTTATTAGATTTAAATGAACTCCGGTTGCCAGTTTTAAAGCAGTTCCTCGCCCTCAGTAAGCACCCAGTGTTATAAAATGTTGGAGCTCCCAGATTTTCTGATTTGGCTCTTCGGACTCAAAAGTGTTTGGAACAGGAATTGTGACGGTATTTTCGGTACCGTTTGTATCTAGTTAAGGCAAATAAAATTTACAGAAGCTTCTTTATCAGCAACAAGATTCAAAACTTCGTCTCTCCGCAAATTGTTAACAGACAGTTGTTCTCCAAGACCTGAAGTTCTGACTTTTTCTTTGCTATTATCCCGACACAAAAAAAAATTGTTAACAGTATCGCAGTGTTTGTCGCTTGTCCCAGACATACAAAACTATCTCCAATATTCGAGTTTTTCCTCGTTTGGATTAATTTGTCTCATAATGCCTTCATTTGGCTATGAATTTTGCTATAGCTGAAATCGATGTACCCGGGTTTGGTGGATCGATAGGCAACATCACTTATACGTATCCATAGGTGTATAAAAAATCTCGTGCCAACAACAAAAATTGAACAAAAGGTTAAAAAAGACGAATCATCTAATATGTGGAAGCCCCAATAGGCGGGTAGAAGAGCCCGCCCTCTATTCACAAACTGTTAGCAACGGGGAGCTGGTATTCGCACTCTAGCCATCCAGTCTGCTTCAATCGGGTGCCTTGATGGTCCCTCTAATTTCCAAGTGTTGGCATTAATTGTTTATATAATTTTGTATATATTTCAAGTACAAAACATAGGTCAGTACACCTATTTTTTTTTTGTTGTCTGTCAATTGTTTTCTAACTATATGCTAACTAATGTCTTAAACCATTATTGCACAGGATAACATCTTAATCTAAATTCTAAGCGTATTCGCTGACATTGCTAAAATCTTCAGGCGATGAGAGGAAAGGGTTGAAATAGTAATATGTCCTATTCATTGTAAGCGTAAAGAATAGCTGGTTACGAAGCCGACGATGAGGTACCGTTATGTTTACATTTTGAATTAGAGCCGGGTAATCTATATTCGTTAAAAGCAAGTCAAACACAAACAGTCGTCGTAATTTGGTGCGTCTGGATACAAGGGTCTCGAGATCGATCAGAACCTATAGCTGGCCCTCCACGGTAGCTGGCATAGTGCGTAACGCAGAAAACAGTTACGGACCTTTTGGATTCATTTAGCCAAGATCTGATTCTAGGAGCTGAAAATATGCTGTTTAATAAGCATCTAGTGCTCTAACTGTAATATCTGTTTTGCAAGACCTATTGACGAATAAGTCGAAGTGAGTCACATCAATCTTTCATTATATGCATACCTCAATTAATAGGAATGCTGGATAACTGTTTGTTAACTTCCCCAAATTTGTTTTAACTAGCGGTTAATTGACACTGATGTTTTTTGAGACTGAATGATATGGGTTTCTGCCCAATATTCCCGTTTGAAAAATACCCATGTTGTATGGGTCTTTTATCGCTTTTCCTAAAGCAATGCACCAAGATTCAAGATTTGAGATAATTCTGATCTAAACGTCTCACCACCCGAAAAACCAAGTTCACTCGATCTTTTTGCCGAAAAGGCGAACTTGCTAGTTGGCCTAAATTTTGAAATCCACCTTGTACAAGGAGTTCATATGCATTCTTGCGCTGCATAGTGAGATAATTCTGAACTAAATTGTTCAGCATTTGAGCTTTTTTTGCCGAGCTTTTTGCCTAAAACGCCAACTTGATAGATGGCTAGGATCTTGAGATCCAGCATATACAGAATGTTCATATACACATTACACATACCAACAGATTCCGAGCAGTGATGTAAAGTTTCATACAAGTGGAAGATTTGTCGTTGACAGATTTGCATTTGCTTTTCAATTTTTTGAACTATTTAGGTTGACTTAACAATCCCTGATTCAATAAACTGCAATACCATAAAGCTCTACATTCGAAGTTAAAGTTTTTAAATTACTTGCAGTGCCCCTATAATCCCTTCGGATTCATTTCACTATGGGAAGGTTCATTAATTATGTCACGCAGTAGGAGGGGAGGGGGGATTTGAGAAAACGTGACGATCCATACAAAAAAATTTGAAGGTCCATACAAAAAACGTGACAAGGGGGGGAGGGGGGTTCATAAAAAGTCAATTTTTGCGTGACGTAATTAATGAACGTTCCCTATTTAATTTCAGCGAACCTGTGAAAGGAAATGCTAACTCAGATATAATAAACATAGACATGATATGAGTGAGTCAAAAACGATTCAAAACTGAGTTAAAAATGGCTGGCCGTGCAGTTTTGAACGTTCGTCTAGTTTAGGAGAAAATTTAATCAGATGATGGGCCTTTCTAGCTCGTACCCGCTCGCGCTCAGTCAGTACAACAAGCTTTAGCAGTCGATCAGTACCTCGTGATTCACCTATCAATGGGCGCTCTCGCTCAGTAAAATAGCTCTAGCTCCCCATTCACATGTGCTCACAGTTCGTGAGCTTTATTGAATAGGTGCTGCCGTTCGCGCTCTCGCACACATATTGCACACATAAGTAGATCCCGTTCACGCTCCCTCTCACATATTAGTTTTTTTGTAAGGTGAGTGGGTGAGGTACCGCTCAATTAAAAAGTGCGTTGGGTCACTCGTTCATCTTGGTGAACTATCTAATCAAGTCGAGTTATTCAGTACGAGACACTGAAGAAGTCTGCACATTGTAGACGAAATACGCGTATCTGTCAAGATTAGCAAAGGTAGTTGGAATTAAATGGAAAATACTAATTTTTCTTCTAATTTCTAGTTGGTGAACTAAGTATTTAGCTCAGTTTATGAGCGTGTTGCCCACCAATGCATCTACCGCACATAAGGGCCTGTAGATAAACCACGCAGATCATTTAAAAAATCTCAGAACCGCCCCCCTCTCCTCTCTCTCGTAGACTTTTCTCCAAACAATGCTTTTGAATTTTTGTATGGAGCGTAGACTTTGGTCACCCCCCCTCCCCCAAAAATTCTACGTGGTTTATGAATAGCCCCTAAATGGAATGCTAGATTTGGCATAAGTTCACGATAACACCTGAATCTAGTCTGTTATATGAAAGATTTCCAATTTTTACGGGTCTGTCAAAAATCACCGTTTTGTTCTATGTGCTCTTTTTTTTTGCATGTTTTATTTTTGATATCTTTTTTTCTTGTTTGTTTCGCGTCCGTTTGTTGTCGTGTTCCTCGCGAACGGAATAAGATTTTGATCGTTTAGTTTCGTTAAGCTTTCCGAGAATCTATTTGAAAAATAACGAAAAATCTTAGTATCCTCCGAAAAAAGAAGCTGAGTTGGCTGGCATTCGTATTTTTGTGTGATTATTAACGCTTATTTGAGATCACCGAGATCGATAAAAGTCGAGCTTTTCTTCTCATTACCAAAAAGTCATGTACATGTTGATGCCCTGGGACCGACACATGTAAGTGACCTGTGTATGTTACGGTTTGAAGAGTAATTCCGGCATGAAATCTTCTCTTCCAAAGTAACATTGCCAAAATCTTCGAGCTTTATTAAGTTTTATTACAGTTTTATGAAAACCCCTAGAAATCAATTTGGCACCAAGATACTGCATAGTTTACCCAGGTACACAGCTTGTTGAAAACAATCTTAAAACCGTGTTTTCTCAAATTCCTTTAACTGTTATCAAAGGTTTTATTTCGACTTTATGAACTCGTAAAATGCTGTTTTGAAACGCCGTTTTAGGCCTCATTCATATAATCTTATTATTGCCAGTTGAATTCCCATTTTAAAACAATTTTGCCTCCAGCAAATTCACAATGCTACAGTGCTTAATGATATGACCACTGATGAATTTCATAGTGCAAGAAAGGTGCATAATTTTGGGATATTTCTTTGATGTCAGGTGACATTAGATTCCAAACATAAAGTTGAGTACAAGAATTTATTTATTTTATTTCAAAACTGATCGCAAACTGCAATTTGTTTTAGAAAAATAGTCTTGTCAAAATGATACGTCCACATTCATTTTCTCGTCAATCAATGTTGAAAACGAAAAAAGCTTTAATAATCTGTTACTCCTCCCGAACGGCTGATTGTCTGAAAGATGCGTTTTGGAATACTGTGAATCAGTTTCTGCAGTGTTGCTAGTTCAATTTCTTCCCATGACCGAACAATTGCAGGGTTTTTTTTTCTAAATTGAGTTGTTTAAAATATACGACCATCAGTATCAATCGACCATCAGGTTCTCAATTGGATTTAAATCCGGTGAACAAGTCCAAAACGTCAATCTTTTCAGATTTCAGCCATGTCTCTGTTTCAGTGCTGGTGTGAATGCTTGCGTTATCCTGCTGGAAATTGTGTTTTGTTCTGCGTCTTCTACGAATTACTGGGCAAATGGGCTTTTAGGACATTTATGTAATCAGAGCATTTCATTTTGTCTGATACAAATTGAATTACCAGTTTGCCAGTTTGCCGCAATCACAAAATGCACTCCAGGCCATAACAGATTCGCCGCCAAGGTTCCTCTTGGAAGAATATCCGCCCGTCCTTGGAATCCGTTCGGTCCGTCTAACTTAAATTTTTTTTCGTCTGAGAAAATCTTCATTCAATTTTGTAAAATAGTTTTTGTACTTACCTTACCGATCAGACAAAGGCTGGTGTCGCCGAACAGGACTGTCCTTCGACATTCTTACGACATGCCCAGCTCATCGTAGTCCGATTTTTGCGATGACTACGATGGAGGTCCTCCCAGCAACTTATGCAATATGTGGTTATTTAGCCTCCTCCAAGTTCCGTTTTTCATCTGCACTCCACCGTAGATCGTACGCAGCACCTTCCGTTCAATGACACCAAGGGTGCGTTGGTCCTCCACTAGCACAATGTCCATGTTTCGTGGCCGTAGAGAGCTACCGGTCTAATTAATGTCTTGTAGATGGTCAACTTTGTAGTTCGGCGAAGTTTTTTCGATCTCAGCGTCTTTCGGAGTCGAAAGTAGGCACGACTGCCAGCCATAATGCACCTTTGTATTTCTCTGTTGGTGTCGTTATCGGCGGTCACCAATGAGCTCAGATACATGAATTTGTCTGCTACCTCGATTTCATCTATACAAAGTAGTTTTTGTGTACATATTACTTAGGTATTCAAAAACTTCAGTCATACCTTTTTGTTAGCCCTGGGACATGTTTTGGAGTGTGAATTCCAGCTGTGCTTTTTTGTGTCGAGGTAGTAAACGAGGGGCACTGACCATTTTTGATCGTGTCATGTTGGGTGAACGTTTTAATGTTCCAAACCGTCGAAACTGAAGCATTTGAATTTGTGAGCAACTTGTCGTTGTATTTGATGCTTTGCTGATAGTATGACACTTATCTCTTTCTGATATTTTTTTTTTTACGTTCTGGGATCTTTTTCTGGCGGGATTTTTGAGAAAATTTAAGACTGCACCGTGACTTCGTCCAATCTTGTTTGCAATTTTCCTGTTTCCCCATCCTGTCTTTCTGAATGCCAAAATTTGTCCTTTCTCTTGCTCGCTCAGCGTTTTCTGCCTTCCTATGTTGGCTGCCTGAGCAGGAACGAATAACTGGCCTTGGTATTTAGGAGCTCAGATTAAGAGGTAAAATACCTCATAATAATACCATAAAATTGTTCCCACAACTTTATGCAAATACCAAATTGAGGTAAGACAATTCAAAAATATTACCTCTCAGGTATTCCCAGGTATCCGAAATAACAAGTTTTGTTATTCCAGAGTTATTTTGCTTGCTTTTATTAGGTATTTTGCTAAGGTATTTTACCTCTTAATCTGAGCTCTTCAATACCAAGGCCAAAGTTAGCTATTTATATGTTATTTTCTCCTGCTCGGGAACTGTTGCAAATACTATTAACTGAATGATAAAAGTCTCACTTTTTAAAGTAGTCTCATCTTTTTAAAAAGGAATATTAACTTACTTTTTGTCCATTGACGTCACGTATCAACAAAACCGCTAGGTCGTTTACATGTATTGGTGACACCGTTCACCGATTGTCGTCGCATGATTAGTTTTGCCAAATTTCACAGTGGTCCAGAATGTGAATTCTTTGATTCATTGAACATCTTTGATTGATAAATTTTTTCTGTAGCTTTTAAAATGACTGAATAAGAGCATTTTTTCCTACGTAGCTTAAGGTGTGTGTGTGTGTGTGTGTGTGTGTGTGTGTGTGTGTGTGTGTGTGTGTGTGTGTGTGTGTGTGTGTGTGTGTGTGTGTGTGTGTGTGTGTGTGTGTGTGTGTGTGTGTGTGTGCAATCTAACACTCATTGGCCGGCAATGGTATAATGGAAGAAATCTGTTTACAACAATCCCTCAAGTGATCATTGGCAGCAGCTTTATTCCGAGAGCTAGAAAGTGATAGCTCTACTGCAGATCCAGCAACCCATTTCAGAATGTCTGAAAAGTCACGCCCATTCCGAGATTACTTTCACATACAATAAGCCCCGCATGTAAACATTACCGATATCAATTGGATAAGGGCACTGCAACACACTTCCAGATTTGGAAATATTAAATTTCCAAAGCAGGCACGTATTTGGTATTATTTAAAAATAAGGTTATTGTTATATAGTTATAGTCAGAGACATCTCACCCATGGCCGCTTTCTTAATTATACTCGCTTGTTCATTCGTAAACATGAAAATTCTCGACGTTGATTCGTAATTAGCTTCATGCACTCGTGACAAAATAAGCGCAAAAATTTACGTTGCCGAACCGCCCGTTAGATATGCAACCTACACAACTGCATGGTGAATGCATCTGATATTATGTGGCAGCCTTTCACGCACGCATGCGCACTGTCTTCGTTTGCTGCTTCTGACAAGCAAATGGCCGTTTTCTACATGCACTGGTCTTTTTTTTTTTCACTGCCAATATCGAATCCCCGCTATGAGGCGATTCTATAAGGGGCTATTCATAAACCACGTAGACTTTTGTGGGTGGGGAGGGGGTGTTTGTCAAAAGTCTACGCTCCATACAAAAATTCAAAAAATGGTATGGAGAAAAGTCTACGAAGCCCCCCTTCGTGACCTCCCCCGGGGGTGCCCCCCTTCGAAGCCCCCCCCGGAGGGGTTGAGATGTTCAAAAATGAGTCTACGTGGTTTATGAACAGGCCCTAACGAACTTCAAAACTGCAAATAATTATCGATTCACTCGCGACAAAGCGGATAAACACTCAAACTTAATAATTTATGTCCGATTGTCACAATACTACCACTAATCAACAAAACTAAGCTGATGTAACTCTTCTTCCGGGTGCGGGGGCGAAACACAAAATACCAAAAAATGTGGAAATACTGCCGACACTCACACATTTCGGGAGGGAATCGATTGTATTGACAACATCTTGTAATAATATTGTATAACTGGCAACAACGTTGTGTTGAACCAGTCTTCCTTTCTAGAGTTTTTAGTGAGAATCAAATGTGTTATCAACTGGTAGAGAGGTTTAAATACATTGCATCAACGTATAACCTCGTGTGTTGTTTCTACGAATTAGGACTACAAGCAGCTTCCGGGACAGGAGTTTTATACGGCAAAAGGAAGGCGAAAGGTAGCAGATATTTTCAAGCACACGAAACTGTCAAAGTTCGCAAAGAAATATCTGGTTTGGCAAGCCATCTGTACCTGTAGCTTGAAAAGCAGCATTTTCATAGCTTCCGGGACTGTCAACCAAGAAATTTACGTGAAAGAGTGTTTGAATAAGCGTCTGCTGCCTTTCCTGAAGAAACACGGTTGTTCCGTACTGTTTTGGCCGGATTTGGCATCTTGCCATTACGGTAAAAGGCTAGCGGAGTGGTACGCCGCCAACAACGTGCAGGTGGTTCCCAAGGACAAGAACCCTCCCAACACGCCAGAGCTCCGCCCAATTGAGAAATACTGGGCTATTGTCAAGCGGAACCTAAAGAAGACCAAAAAAACTGCTAAGGACGAGCAGCAGTTCAAGGCAAACTGGCTTTCTGCGGCGAAGAAGGTGGACAAGGTGGCTGTACAAAATCTGATGGCAGAGGTCAAGCGTAAGGCCCGGCAATTCGGATTTGGAAGAGCGGAAGCCTAACTGAATATTTTTCCTGAATTTTATACTAATTGAACTTGAAAAAGAAATTTAATTTGAATTTTCAAATAAACGATTTCACCGATTTATACGCGTTTTCCCTTGACCAAATGTTGACCGTATCACCCTTTATTCTGTCACTTCTTACACATCTTTCCAAAAGCACGCCTATATTTAATGATTTCACTGTTAGTTAGAGTTAAATTAAGAATTTTTGTTTGATTTTTGTTCGCGAAAACGACGCAGCAAAAACAAAACACGTCAGTTTAGAAGCACGGCTTGCTGCGATCATCATTTTTCCTACGAAGCTTAGGGTGTTCCAATAAAAATCTGTTCTTTGGCTCTATTGGTTTTTTTCATTTAATTTTTTTTAGCAAAGTTGTCCTCCCATTCATCCTAGAACCATAAAGGTTACAACTGCTGAAGTACTGAAATATTGCTATCGTATGCCATACGAAACTTTTTATGGTTTTTGTAAAAAAATAGGCCTCCTTCAAATGTTAATTTCTTTGGTTGAGGCTAGCAGGAAAAATATTTCTCAAATGCATTTGAAAGGTTTTGTATTATGGAATATTATATCTGAAAACTGAAGATAGAATATTGTTTTTAAATTGAGTGAAACGCATTTGAAAAGGGCGTCATGAATAACCTCGCTTACGGTTTAATATATCGGCAAGATATATAGGTTACAAGTGATATCTTTTTTAGTTCTAAAAACCATCTGAAATCAACTTTGTTGAACAATTTGAAATAAGAAAGTTAGAGCAAAAAAAAAAAATGTTTGAGCTACTATGCTCAAACGGCAAAAAAAAAATCACATAGTAAAATTACTCATGAATAATATCGTAAATACAGACCTTCATCCGGACAGTTTTCCTAAGATAACATAGGGTGTCCCTACGAAAAAAAAAACAAGTGTTTTGCTCTAACTTTTCTAAATCAAAATTTTCAACAAAGTTGCCGTCAGATGGTTTTTAGAACTTAAAAAGGTCCATTGTGTATTCCTACCACTCGCAAACAGGAAAATCAAGAGTGGTAATATCATTTTGAAAAGCACTGCATTAAACGGCAACTTGGTTTTATGATAGCCTTTGCAAAGAAACATTGGCTTTTTGGCAAAACTGTGATTTTTTTCCAATCGCCATATTGAAATATGTGATATAATTGATACGTGGGATAATAAACGCATCACATTTTAAATGTATTGCAAATCAACTGTAGATCGGAGACCAATTTTGGCATTCTTTTAGTAAATCTTTTTGAACTCCATAAATTTTCAGGATATTCATGATTAATTTTCCGAATATATTTGTTTCAATTTGTTGTTGTTGTTGTTCACTTCCATAATTTCCGAGACGCGTTAATAGTCGACTCCTATCGTGCCAATGTTCTCCACCAAATTCAATGCGCCATCTGATTTGGAGGATGATAATCTACAAAAAGTTTCATTTTTTTTATATTTTTCTATCAAACTAAATTTTCTGCAACACTGAAAGTTTTTTCTTAGATATTATTTACTGCTTAGTGAATCATAAGAGCAGAGAATCGAACAAAACAGAACTACAAGGACCAATTACGATATCACAGTGAAGTTTGACAGCTGTGGCCATTTGGCCATATGCTAGCATTCATGGCAGCCAATAGGTTTTATGAAGCTTCTCAAGTGGTCATAGTATCTTTCACTAGATGCACACACACACATAGGAAAGGGCTTGGGAGCCTCTCAAGCGCAGATTATTTACATTAGTATTTGAAATGTCATTTTCAAATGACGAATTTGAGTAATTCGATTTCAGACCTATCCGTTCAATGACCGGTACAACTTAGACCTGCCCAAACCAAGCATGCAAAATGCACCACTTCGGCAAACTTCAAACGCGACAATATCGGCCGGAGAAATATTCCCATAACTGACCTGACCGCCAGCTTGGCGTCACGTTGCGTCGGCACGACAAACAGAGAGATCACCCCTCGAAACCAGACCGTAAGTAAGCCAGGTAGGTATTGCAACCCACTTACAGAGGCTGGTGGGGGGCTGCTGCTGGTGCCGATCAGCTGCAATTACAGATGTCTCCACACTGTCCCATTAAGCTGTCAATTGCCGACGGACGCAGCTCAACACGTCTTGCCGGGCGAGATTTCCGCGTAAAGCCGTGCACCGAAGGTGTGAAAAACAACTCTGTTCCTGCCAACCAACCAACGTGCGCCTTCAAATGTGTTTGTGTGCGAGCAAACCGCTAAGCATAATTAACGCATAATTTGAATAAATTGTGAACATAAAAGCAGCACCTTAGCCGATGCTTGCCAGAAGGAACTGAAGTGGAGAGAAGTCCGTTAGCAGTGCATATTTTTTGCTCACCCTCTCGGTCTGCTTGCCTGCACACTTACACACAAACACACACACATACGTTCCGGAGCAGGAGCATAAAACACTCCTTTTCGATGTTCGGATAATTTTGAGTTGGAGGAATGTTGGAGAAGGGTGCGAAAAAGGCTCATGTAAAATGCACCGGGAGCATGTTCCGAGTACTTCTGTCTGCCCGGTTGCCTTCGCCCTCGGGTTGGGCCATTAGAGAGCTTCGACTCGGCTGCCTCTTATCAGCTGAGTGAAGCATAATTTTTAATTCGGAACCATTATGATCGAATTATGTAAAACATAGTGGCACACAGAATGAGTTGCTTCGGTGCCGGCCAGGAGCTGGTCTTATGAAATGTTCCGAAAACGGAAGGGTCGAGTGGCTTAATGCTTGCTTTGTTGGGATGGTTGTTGCGTGATTGAGCAATGTCGTAACTTTTGCGGTTGACACTAAAGTGACATCCATTTGTGTTCATCGAGATTGGTTGTATGATATCCTCTTTTGTCGTTTCCTAATTTGCTGAAATCACAATCTTCGACCGATTCCCATTATTCTATCCGGTTGCATCGGTTCCAACGGACACAAACAAACCCCGGCCACCGGTTTTCTGCAAGTTTTCATTCACAGAAGAGAGATTCCTGCTCGACGTCCAGGCGGTTGCAACGGCCATGGTCGGCCGTTCGTTCCTCCGTTGCTCAAAAAGAGAGGCTGGACCCTTTGGCTAATATCATCACGCGCGGCACCGGCGCAAATTACAGGGCGGCGTATTGGCTTTTGATGAAAACGCGCTTCAACAACACCTCTCCACGTTTCACGACTCGGACTCCGCTGGCTGCTGGGCCACGCTGGACCAAAAGAGCAAAAGAGTTCCGCAGGACGACGACGACGATGACGATGATGATGATATGTTGCATGGCCAACTTTCTGGACATATATCTTGGATCAGCCCCGTGATCGGACGCGCGGGTTGGCAGGGATGAGGCATTTTCGAGCGCACAGGTTCCTTTTAATTTATTTATGATCGTGTGAAATTGAAAACTGTTCGGATCGGTCAGAGAACGATGAGTTGCCGGTTTTGTTTCGGGAGAACAAAACGGTGAAGAAAAGCATGAATGAAATCGCCCCCGGGATCAACCCCTTGCGGGCTAGGTCGGCTTGCGATGACGCGAATCCATCTATTAAAAAGATATTAAGCAACATTAATAGAAGCTGCAATTAGTGCGCACGAGAAAATGGTCCATCCTCTCGGGAAGAAGCAAAGCCGACGACGACGACGACGACGACGACACAAAGGAGCAAAGGAGAGCAAATTTAAGAAACTTCAGGAGAAAACGACCCAACTCGGAAGATCGATTTTCCTTGCGTCGCGTCTTCATTCCGGGAAAGACTGCTGGCCGATCTCGGACCGGGGTGCCCTCGAGGGATACTTATCACGTCTCATCGACGACGACGACGACGACGACGACGAGCTGTGTGGATGAGCCTTCTCCCGAGAAGAGAAACGAAAATCGGAAAGGTTGCGTGATTTTCTGCCACGGCTCGGACTTCACACCTAACCATATCATCATCTCCCGCAAACCCCGCGCTTCCCGAGCCCTCCTGCATCGGAGATTCTTCGGGGAAGAGATCTTCTCAACCTTGGCATGCAATCCTGCCCCACCATCTACTTGCTGCTGTTGGTGAAGGGGGGGGGGGGGGGGCTTCGGACCTTTCAGCGGCTATTAGAGCGGTCGGACATTAAACGAAAAAAACGAAACACCAGAACTATGTGATTTCGAGCGTAGTGTGAATGCTAAATTGGATGATAATATGATAATTAAGTGTAAGTGTCGGCGAAAAGACAAAAAAAAAGATTGCTTCGTCACCACACGGTCGGTGCATCGAGCGAGAAAAGTGATGCAAATTTGCATTCGGGTTGTTCACCGGGAGTGCGTTCGCGGGGTTCGCGGAAAGATCAAAGCAAACTCATTGCTCAGGTGAACTACAAATTGGGAAATTGGTGCGTTTGAGGGGGAGTGGAAGAGGAGGATGGGTGGTTATTATCCTTCGTTAATGATTAACGGCTCCTTGAAGGGTGTATTGAAGCTGGTTGAAGGGCGATGTTTGGGATCAAGCGTTCAATTTGAATCTATCAGATTTGAACGACTTACGATTCCTTGTCATCGAGAAGGTATTCGTTGTAGAGCAGCAGAGCATTTGACAGAACATACATTTGTAATACTTGTAGATGGGTTTGCTCAAATGTAGACATCGTACTATCCCAGATCCGTCCAACTCTCCCTACTTTCACATTCTAGTCTCCCCGTAAGCCTTTATGAGGGGCCGTAGAGTTTCTTTGAATGTAAGTTAATGTTGAACTCACAATCCATCCTATCCCATCAGTTGTAAGGACTTGGCCAAGACAGTTCTTGAATGTTGGAGTGTGTATCTGTAATTTTCGATGATAGATCTCTGGAGACAGTCTCCCGTCCATTTCCAATAGGTTCTCTACAGCGTCAGACGAAAAAGCTTTCAGTCCCAATTATTTATTGCTGCTCAGTTCAACTGGGCAAAAACTGGTGAAAAACCCGAAGGAGGCGGACGCTTTATACTCGGCAAAATGTGGCAGCGATGGATCACTGAATACCTGCCGATGTTTACAAAAAGGACAAAATTGTGCCAGAAAGTGCGTCCAATGACTGAAGACGAGCTGGTGGTCATTGCAGATGAAAAGATCCACTATAGACCATTGCATGATGACGTCATCAATACAATTTTAACACTGCAGGGAGCTTGTTTTTTTGGATTTTTTTTTGGTTGGATCTGTTTGAGTTTTTTGTGCTCCAATTTTTCAGCCAATAATGAATTTTAGCAAAAGTAAAATATTGAAGCAAAATAACATTCACCAGTGCAAATTCTTACGCCATGTTTTGAATCGAAAAGTATACAATCCGCAAAAAGTTTCACTTCTTCGGATTAGATTCTAGCACCTTGTAAACAAGCTCGCTGAACTATCTGCAAAAATTGAGGTTAATACAATCCATGCAATGATTTATAAGTGGGCCAAGTAACAATTCTACTGCTTTTAGGCCTTTGTTTGAATTGATGAGTTTTTGTTCAAAAGCAGCTTCCAATTATGCGAATGATACATAGTGCATTGCAAAAATGCAAAAATCTCGATAATTAAGACAAAAAAAAAACCATCCTTAAGCCATCGTATTCTGACGAGAGCATAAAGCATATACTGTAGTTTTTTGTACTACATAAAGTTTATGATAAGATGCTCTCGCAGTGTTGTCATAAAAAAATAAAACAGAGATGAATTCGCGCAACTACAAACTCAGAAAAGTTGAATAATTAGAATTAAATATTATACAAAACATCTTGAGCATTCTGGATAGTGATTTGCCAACTACCCAGCTATTAAGGTCGTTGAAAAACTACAACATTAGTCAGTCTCCCATCCAGATCGAATCTTGCGGCATGTTTCGCCGTGTTCTCTCGCATAAATGTTGTTCCTGTGGACTAACTTTTGATGTAGCTTAAACTGTCAAAACTATAAGCTGATTAACAAATAAGCGTTGCAAAGAAACAGTTTAGTCTCAAAATTATTTTCACAAAAGCATTTCAAAACATCATATATTTACAGATGTTCTCATGAAAACAAAACAGTTTTTTCAATAATGGCTAATGAAATCTCAATGGTAAGGTCGTTGCCAGGTTTTAAGCAGTTTATACATCACCTGGGACATTTGATGAAGCTGTATGTAATCTTTAATTGGAACTGCCAATATTTAGACGTTAATTCCTCTGCTTACTTCTGATCTATCGGAAGATACCTTCAGAAACGAGCATTAGACTCAGAAAATTGCATAGACATTGAATAATGTTCCCAATTGCAGGGACTTATTAAAATCATGCGGATTGCTTCCCAATCAAGGAATTTTTTTTCAGCTCCTCAATCTGTACAAAAACTAACAACATTGTATGAGTGTGATTCCGTGTATGTGTGCGAAGGCAAAATGAAATAGGCCAGTTCACGATTTGCTGCAAACGTCAATTTCATCAATGCGCTCCATCGTTTTATCCATCCGCTCTCGAAAACAATCAACCAAAACATCTATTGCTACGATCACAAACTGTTTAGATTGGCAATGTGAATTTCTTGTTTCATTTACTTTCACGGAAATGTTAGACAAAAGCGACTCTGACGACAAACAGGATGCTTCGTTTAAAAACAAACAAATGTAAGAGACAGCAGGCTCCCATACCGGTGCGCTATAACCATGGTTAACAAAGAAGAGAGGAAACATAGGCTCTCTCAAAAGCAACAGTGATGCCGTTGCTGCCTCTCTAGAATGGGAGGCTCTCGTACAAATGAAAAAAAAGTTTCTGCATATCTCAAGAACTAATCAAGCAAATGGAACCAAATTTGGCATTTGGGGTTTTCTGGAGGAGAAAAATGTTTTTATGGTTGTTTGAGACCGCTCCCCTTTCCTAGAAGGGGTGCTGTCATACAAATGAAACTGTAATTTCTTCATAACTCTAGATCTAATAAAGCAAATGGAACCAAATTTGGCATTTTAAAGGCAATAAATGTTTCTACGATAGTTCGAGACCCGTCCTCTTTCTCTGTTAGGTTGAGGGGCGGTGCTCCCATACAAATGAAACAAAAGCTTCTACCTAACTCGAGAGCTAATCAAGTTAATGGAGCCAAATTTGGCAGGTAGAGGTTTTTGAAGGCAAGAAATGTTTCTAAAGTAAATCGAGACCCCTCCGCCCTTTGTAAGAGGGGGGGGGGGGTTCTCATACAAATGAAACACAAATTTGTGCATAACTCGAGAGCTAATCAAGCATATGGAATCCAATTTGGCATGTGGAGGTTTTTGGAGGAGATAAATGTTTCTATGGAAGTTTGAGACTCCTCCGCCATCTGGAAGGGGTCGGGAGAGGGCTTTCCATACAAATGAAACACAAATTTCTGAATAGCTCGAGAACTTATCAGGTTAATGAAACCAAATTTGGCATGTGGAGGTTTTCGAAGGCAAGAAATATTTCTGAGTTGACTCGAGCCCCTCCTTCTCTGAAAGGAGGGCTCACACACAGATGAAACACAAATTTCTTCATAACTCGAGAGCCTATTAAGTTAATGGAACCAAATTTGGCAAGTGGAGGATTTTGAAGGCAAGAAATGTTTCTATTTTGGTTTGAAACTCCTCCGCTCACTGAAAGAGGGGTCTCTTATACAAATAAAACACGAATTTCAGCGTAACTCGAGAACAAAGCAAGCAAATGGAACCAAATTTGGCATGTGGAGGTTTTTGGAGGGTAGATTTCTATATACATAAAAATAAATTTCTGTCTGTCTGTCGCCTGTCATACCCTTATAGACTCGGAAATTTCTGAACCGACCAACGTGAAAATTTATATGAAGGGGTTTTTGGGGCAGGAGAAGGTTCTTATGATTGTTTGAAACCCCTACTCTCTCAGGAAGGGGGCTTTGATACATATGAGACACAAATTTCTTCATAACTCGAGAACTAATCAAGCAAATAGAACCAAATTTGGCATGTGGGGGGTTTTGAAGGCTATCATTACATGGTGATTTGAGAAACCACCCCCTATGGAAGGGAGGGCTCCTATACAAATGAAACACAAATTTCTACCAAAAATGAGAACTATCCAGGATACTTAAACACAAAACGTGTATTTCTCGGGTAAGAAGCATGTTTTGATAGAAGTTTGAACCCCTGCTTATTCAAGAAAAAAAGTCTCAGTTACATTAAATTTTCCTTCATTTAGTTGCAAGCGTAGCAGCGCACGCACCGGGTTCAGCAAGTGAGCAATATAATCTCAAGCATAGATCAACCTCAAATGACTGGAAAAAACATCAAATGAATATTGATTTCTGATCATGTAAATATGAGTTAAATTTAACTCAATGTACAACATTTCATTCTGGCAACAAGCCTGGATGTGAGAAAGAGCTGATGAAATCATACTCTCCGGTACACGCAAACAAATGCAACATACACAAAGGCTAAATTTGAAGGAACTTCTTCAGCAGGTAGGAGACTGATGGTTTTCTAGACGATGTATTTCAAATCTTCAGAATGATAGTAATAAACTGGTAATCAATCATGATTTATACATCGAATCATAAGCTCGATAGAAAGAGCTTATGATCGTATCATTAAAAGTTATATAAATTGTAAAATGTAAGAGTTTTAGACCCATTTCCTTGCAACGGATTAAAACAGTCACCCCTGATTAAGCCGTTCCTTAACCTATCATGATATATTTTCTTTGACGCGTCTTATTGTTCTACGGCAGGTTATGTGCAAAAAGAAATATCTTTAATGAAGCACTTTTTCTAAATCTTTTTTTTTTATATAGGTACAACGTATTTCAGCGGCGCACCTAGGTTTTTAGTTCTTTTCGAGCGCTTTACACAATAAATTTCATAAGGCACTTAAAATTTGAGCACTATAGATTGAAACTTGTCATAACTTATGATAAACCTAGCTGAGATAAATATTTCACTTTGAAAATACAGAAGTTTTATATGACATTGGTAATTTTTTTCCTCTAACAGTTTTATTTTTGTCGAAATTATTGTATTGAGAGTGAATGAAATTTATGAATACGATTATAATGTGAATATAACTGTCTCGAGTGATTTTGGCAAGCATCTAGTGGAAGTGGCTCGAAAGAGGCTTTTATGGATGTCAAATTGTTTTTATTATATTTCACTAATTTCACCAAAACAATCCAGCTTAATCCAGTTTCATTCAAGTTTTATGAAAGCCCCTAGAAATCAAATTGGTTTTATTAAGGCATCCAAGAGGTGCCATTTTGAATTCATATTTTAGTCAGGTTTATGAGAATCTTCACAGCTTGTTTTCTCAAATTCCTTTCTCCTTCTATTAAAGGTTTTATTTCGACTTTATTAACTCTTAGAATACCATAGGGTGATTCACTTACCACAATATCTCTTGTATCCATTTTTCATAGTGTGTCTAGTTACGATGAGTGCCAATAGGAGTTTACACGCTCGATCAGATCTACTCTAAATAGAGTAACTTTCATTCAGTTTTCATTCCTAATGTCAAAAACTGAGTAATTTCAAATAAGGAAACTGAGTAAATACTTGTCTGATTGTAAAAGCGCTATACTAGCAAATAACGTGGTTCAGTCCAAAGGTTTAGTCGATACATCGGATATTGATTCGGAAACGGTTCGGAAGTTGAAAGGTAAAGGAAAATGTTTTTTTTTAAATGTAAACAGAACTAAAAAACCAATACTGAAAAGAATTTAGCTGTCACATCTCCACCGTATCACCAATACAACAAGAGTACCGACGGACGATCGCCGTCAAGCTTTTCCAGTGCGGACGATTCGGAAAAATCAATTATAGGAATAAAAAATATTACAGACAAAAATAAAAAATATTATAGACAAAAATGTGCGCAATAATGTTTTTTACCCTTCTTACATCAATAGAAGGGTATTAAGATCGCTTGAAAACTCGACTTTTTATCCGAGGCCCACAGGGCCGAGTGTCATATACCATTCGACTCAGCTCGACGAACTGAGCACATGTCTGTGTGTATGTATGTGTGTGTGTGTGTATGTGTGTGTATGTGTGTGTGTGTGCGTTACAAATAATGTCACATCGGTTTCTCAGCCATCTGTGAACCGATTTCAGTTCTGTTGACGGCAAATGGAAGCTACAACATTCCCATAGAACGCTATTGATTTTTTTTTTATTCGGACATTTCGATACGAAGATATGAACGAAAACAGTTCTTGAAGGCCTATTATAATAGTAATCAAACAGTTTAGTCTCCGATTACATACTGAGCTATTTGTGTGCCGATTTTAGTTTTGTTGGTGCCAAATTAAAGCTATAATATGATGACAATATACTCGTTGCAGTGCAAAACCGAACAAGACCAATCACACCAATCGATGCCGCTTGCATTCTATTGTGTCGCATCTGGAGCGTTGTATAGCACATACAGCGGACTAGCCACACTATGCGACTGTATAGAATTAGAGCAGCATCGATTGGCTCGAGTGGTCTGGTTTTGAACTGCAACGAGTATATTCGAAAATTACACAAAGTCTCCATCTATGACTACACAATTTTCAACGAACATGTACTTATTAAGCATCTTGAATCCATATTGATAAACAAAATTGATGCTTAGGATTGTCTAATAACTCATTCTGTGGACTAAATATACGAAATTTCTAATATATGTGTAATATCTTCTTTTATATAATAGGTCGTGAAATACTTTAAATCTCAATATTTAAATCACTTCCATAACCAATATGTTCAGGATTGACAAATAGTTCATTTTATAAACTAAATGTATGACTTGTTATCGAATCTTGGAATTTCTGATGAAAATATGTATCCAGTACCATATTGGCCACATTTGAGTTCGTATTTCTGGTGAAGTGTAAGAAGGGTTCAGTCTCACCATCGGTGGATTAATGCGGGTTTTTAATATTTTGTTTGAAGATCACTTTTTGAGAAACAAAAGAGTTTTAATAAAGAAGCTCAACTTTTAGAGAAACCCTGATCTAAAGCAGTAAAATAGCTCTACCATGGTCGAATAAAGAGTTAGAAAAATGGGATATTGAGCAAAGTTGCTTGACATTATATCACCTACAAACTTGTCTTTGACGTCACCCTTCTATTGTTCAAAAGTTTGCAACAGCTCCGCCCTATCGGCAATGTTTAGAACTACACAATTATCACCACAAAATGGACAACTTTTTACATACAACTTTGTAGATGACACCATAATTCGGAAACGTAACTCTTAGGAGTTATTAATTTCGCCGTGAAAAAAGGCTTCTCCGATCACTGTGCATCGGGGCGCAGCAGGTTTTAATGGTAATGAGTAGCATTTGCTCAGATTGTTTTATCAGCTTAACTTAGATACTGAGTAGTGTTGACTCTAATTTTGACAAGGGACCTAGTTAATTAATAATTAAAGGGTTACAATAACTCCAATTAGGGTAGTTCCACTTTTAACGAAACTGATGTCGTTTTCTACTCAGTTTTGAGTAACTACAAACAAGCGTGCATGTGCCATAACGCTCAAATCAGCCTCTCTTTCATTTGTATTACTGTCCCTTTTTTTCTCACGGAAAAATTACTCAATTTTCGTAAAAATTGGGAAAACTTAATTTATGAGCTGTTCCAATTTTTATGGAAATTGGGTAAATTTTCCGTGAGAAAAAAGGACAGTAATACAAATGAAGAAGGTTATTGGGCGTGACGGTAGTTTTACAGTTCGATCGTTTTGTTTTGGCTACAATTTCTTCCATTTTTTTCCAGGTGATTCGAGTTTCGGTCAAGGTTTTTGTCGTGGAAACCACGTGGACTCTTGTGTTGAGACAGCAGATTTCCGTAATAAAGAATCAAAGCTCAAGAATCCAAGCAATGAAAATGAGAGCGGGAATCTCATAAACTGTTATACATCTATAATTGGTTTATCATCATGCTAAATTAATGAACGAGACGCAGCTCCACCCTTTGATAGCAGATTCAACCAGAGTTATAACAAAATATATCAAGCCGTATCCTACATGCGAGATTCCCTGTAATAATATTAACAATTTGATTCATCTGTACATGTATTAAGTTGTTAATTATAACCGTTTAATGAAATGCGTATTCCATGCATACCATCATAAGCTTCTTAAATCCGTTCTTCTTGCATGGTCTCTAATCCGCTCGAATCATAAGGCATATAATTCTATGGACCACTCAATGGGTCACAAGATATGATATCTTAGTCAATGCGTGAGGTAGTAGTGGTAGTCTCTAACAATGTTCCTCTGCCCTCGTCTAATTTCCAAAGGAGGCGTAAACAACGAAATTGTTTGCAATCTTTCATGCGCCATACAGGAATGTTTGCAATCTTGCATACAACAGACTAGATGCATGCGTTATCTATTTTAAATTTACAATGAGATAATTCTTTATTTTCTGGCAAATCTAGCATTTATTTTATGTGCATTAGATAACGCAGATACTTAAATTTTTCTTTCTATTAGTGTATTTATATTTAATCTTGATGATTGTGTCGATATGTCCGAATATGTTTTACGTCATTTCCTTGATGAACAATCTGGCATTCGGAAATGGACTTTACTTTAACTATACTTGCTTTGGCTGTAAATGCGACTGTTCCCTTTTCTCGATAGTTGCTCAACGGACTATGCACAGCTGCAACTTCTTCACAACTTCTCTCAGCCATAACCCGCATGTCCTTTTCAATCTCTTGGATCATCTCGATGGTTATCTGGGCCAACGATAATTCCATATTGCGCCTCAGATTTGTTAAAAAATTGTGCCTTTAATTATAGCTCATCCATTGCTCCACTCAAGATTTTGCCTAAGCAAACAGGTAGCTCAACAGTTCACTTATAATCATTTTTTTCTACAACTTATGTCTGGTGCGTGGAGAAACGAACAAATCAAAACAACACCACAACAATCTTCGAAAAGTACATATGTCAAAAATGTGATACAGAGTGACACACATGTTCTGGTAGTGTGTAAGATTTTCTTCTACGGCGCCTCAAACACTGTTCTGAGCGACTCATCTCTTGTAGAATACTGTTATGAAATGCCGGTTTACAACTCATTCATATCATCTTATTTTTTTGCAGTTTCAAGTGTTTTAAAACCATTTTGCCTCCAGTAAATGTATTAAACGGCAAATTGGCATTGAGGAAATTCACCAAAAACAACTACTCAATTTGGCGTTTCTAAATAACTTTACATTTTTAGGGGAGTTTTTGAGACCAAATAAATATATGTAGGGTTAAGCACTACCTCGGCACAAAGTGATTCTCTTCGTCTTGGGAGATCATATTCTTCATA
Organism: Aedes japonicus; assembly: GCA_034211315.2. Taxonomy (NCBI): domain Eukaryota; kingdom Metazoa; phylum Arthropoda; class Insecta; order Diptera; family Culicidae; genus Aedes; species Aedes japonicus. The sequence goes on from JASCZW010005331.1 coordinate 91,456, forward strand.
AATTTTTCTTATTAGCATTTCAAAATTATTGCTTACTCTCAACATAGTGTTATAAATCCACTTCCACAGTTATTAATTGAGAGCTTTCGATGCCAGGTACCATTTTTGCATTAGTATGATTGTGTGGCAAGTACAATCATACCCTATGCCTAGGGAGTCGAGAAATTTTCCTTAACGAAAAATTCCTAGACCAGACCGGGAATCGAACCCAGTCACCTCCAGTATGGTTTTGCTTTGTAGCTGTGCCTTTACCGACTGAGCTTAATAATTATAAGCATTGCTAACAAATTATACAACTTCAGCAGGTATTCACTGTGAATGCACTGCCACCTAGTTTTTAAAGTTGGAATCATGGATTGTGGATCTGTGGAACACAAACAAAAACTTATGTTAGCTCCAATGTGGTTTTAAAACGACAAACAACATGACCAAATAGTTCTATAGCAGTCGTTACGAAGATGAACTTTTATTTTACGTTTTGAAGAGTGATGTCTGGGTGTGGATCGATTTTGGATTAGTTTCTCTTCCTATTTTGCCTACACCCAAAATAAAAAAGCAAGATTGTAATACAATTTCGCATGATTTGGTTTCATTTCTCGTAATGGATCGTAACTTGGAGAAAAAATGCAACATTGGTCGTGGGCAAAAAAGCAACACATTAATTCGATTAGAAAAATTCAATGTGTGCTTGAGGTTGTGCAGTTGATTAGTAGTTGTAAACTCAATGGCTCACAAAAAAAAAAAGATCTCGATCCGCTACCGAGAATCAAACCGCGACCGTCAGCATGACGGCTCCTTATTGTAATCATCCAGTCACCATAACAAGTTGAGGTGAACGGAATAAAAGCCCTACAGTTGCTTCGGTTGTCGAGGCACTCAACGTTACAACAATGAAGTAAATGTCGGTCGCACACACTTACATGGCTTCGTTTATTTCAAAGAACGCATGACGACTTGGTGAGAGGAGACGGGAGTGTGATGACGAGTGAAAATAAAAATAGAACACTTGACAGCGCAATAGCAACAGTGGCAAATGGCGTAGCGGCGTTCTGTACCATTGTCTCACCCATATTGAGAAGTTGGTGACGGTTGAACAAAACCCAACGGTTGCTGCGACTATCGAGGCACTAGGCACACAGCGATAACCTAATCACACACTTGCATGGCTTTGTTTATACCATAAAAAGCTTTGTGGATCATGATTTGCAAAATTGCCTTATCAGAATCATGCGGATTTCTCAAGATATGATTGCAAAAACTGCAATTGCATTTTTTGCTACAATTTCAGCTTTTGGGTGTATTAAGAAGGCTCAATTCTAATTGTAAGAACTCAACGGAGCCAAGAAACAGTTAAGTCAACAAGATTTTCAAAGTAAATTTTCAATAGTTGAACATACTGGATTTCAAAATGATTCCAGCCTGTAATCTAAATTCTTTGATATCTGTCTGCCTGGTTGTATAATTTTAATTGATCGGATCATCTCGAATTCTGAATTTGGAATTTTCAATGTCCGCAGAAACATTTGGAGGTACACACACACACTCTGAAAACAACATATAACTTTTTTTAATTTCAGATTTAACTGAGACGCGAGATTTAATATTTTGTGACCAAATTATTATACAAATGTTCTGATCAGAAATATCTTCATTGAAGGTAACAAATTTGTAACAGATAGCCTCAGATAGTTTATAACTATGCAATTTCATTAGGAATGCTTAGTTGAAAGCAAACATTAAGGTTAAATGTAAAAGCAGCTTAAAATGCGATGGAAAGAAGAACCAATCGCGAAACAATTCCGAAACCATTTCCGTACTTTAAATCTCTTCAGAGGATAGCGTGTTTTCATTGAAGATGTTGAAAAGAAAAACCAATAATCTTTTATGAAGTTTTTTCCAGAAGCAGATAATTTACCATCTCTATCAAAGCGCTAGAGCGGACAGTAATTTTATTGCTAGAACAAATAGACATGAGAGAAGTGTATTGATAGGTCCGTAAGGGGCAACGGCAGGCTTTTGGAAATTGAATAGATGTAAGTTTGAAAACGAGCGGAGAGCGTTGAACGGCGAGTATACGATCAGGCACATAACCCTTTGTCATACTACCCTATGCAGGATAGTAGTATGACAAAGGTTATGTGCCTGATCGTATACTACCGTTCAAGTAACCCTAAAGCTCGTTTTCAAGCACGTCGATTTCGAAAACGCCGCGGACCTATCGACTGCGCTTTCTCTCATGTCTATTTGTTCTACAGCAACTCGTGCTGTCGCTCTTGTGCATTGATGACAGTATGCTTGAGAAAACACTTAATCAGATCGTTGCTTCCGCGCTGGGAGAATACAAAAATAACAATCAAAAGTGCAATAATCTTTTGCAATTTAAGTGAATCTTGTAATATAGTCGATTTTCTTTCTATTAATTTAAATAATATAAAAAAGTAGAAGTGAATATTTCGCCTCTGCTCAAATCAGAAATCTAATGTCAAAGAAGCACAAGAAGCAAAGAAGTCACTTTCTAATGACAATAACCCACACCAATCGATTGACTAGCGACACCGAAGGACTCCATACTACCTACAACATTTTGGATTTTAGAATGTTTCATGCTCAGTCCAATTGGGAGAAAACAAATTCAACGACCCAGTAGCTCTAAATCTCTTGGATATATTATACAGAATCTTAAAAACCAGACTTTCCCGCTAACTGCATCGTTTTGGCTTATCAGAATGCTTATTGGTGTGCTGTATACAGAAATTGAACCATTGTAATCTGTCCATGGCTGTAGCTCGCCAGCCTCGCTGTCTGTGGAGAGTCCGCTGGTCACCCTCTACTTGACCGATCCATCTTGCTTGTAGTGCGCCTCTTGTACCCATCGGTTCGTTTTCGAGAACCATTTCAACAGGGCTGTCGTCTGACATTCTTACGACATGCCCAACCCATCGTAGTCGACCGATTTTAGCGATGTGTATGATGGGAGGTTCTTCCAGCAACTCATGCAATTCATGTTTCATTCGCTTCCTCCACGTTCCGCCTTCCATCTGCAGTCCACCGTAGATCGTACGCAGCACCATCCGTTCAAAGACACCAAGGGCGTAGAGAACGATCGGTCTAATTAATGTCTTGTAGATGGTCAACTCTGCAGTTCGGCTAACTGTGGTCGATCTTAGCGTCCTTCGGAATTCAAAGTAGGCACGATTGCCAGCCATACTACGTCTTTGTTTCTCTCTGCTGGTGCCGTTATTGGCGGTCACCAATGAGCCCAGATACACGAGTGCTACAGAAAGGATGTTCTGATTTACTTGGCTCTGAAGACTCTATCCTAATCAGGATTTTGAATTGCAGAAATTTAAAAATTGTTTGCTCACTAGCACTAGTCAGTGGATGATTTTCAAATAATTAGTACAATAACTGATAGTCGTTGACTTACAAAAAAAAAATTTCAGAGACTTCAGAGACAATAAACAAATTTTTATCTAATTTTATGAATGAATTTAACAATATACTGCTTACGTTGATTTATTCTTTGGCTCCACTGTTCATCTAATCGGGATCTTAAAATATCTCTAGTAGCACACTTGTTGCCATTCGGTTGAAATAACATAAATATGACTTGCTATGTCATAATCAAGTTACTACAACTAATTATGACCGTAGAGTGCTACTTGGGATGGAAATATGCTGAGTTATGGGGCCTTAGAGAACCTAGTCGGTTAAGGCACCGTATTACTAGATCCAATAGTGGGTTCAATTCGCGGTCCGGCGGAGGAAATATTCGTTTTTGAAATTTTCTAACAATAATCTATCCCAAATTCATTCTAAAACCATCCAGTTTTATTAAGTTTTATTAAAGTTTTATGGAAACCACTAGAAATCAATTTGGTTTTATAAAGGCACCAAGAGGTAGGTCATAGTTTAGTCTGGTTTATGAGAACCTGCGCAACTTGTTTACAACGATCATAAAAGCATTTTTCCCCCAGCAATTGCAGTCAACGGCAAATTGGTTTTATAGTAGCCATCACAAAGCTAAATAGGCTTTTTGGAAAAACTGGCATTTTTTCCAGAGGTCTCCAGCTAATCCAGAGCATTTGTGTTGTTTGAACTCCTTTCAAAGCATGGGTTCTAATGTTACCCTATATATACTATTGAACAAGGTTTATCAGTTGCAGATAAAAAATACTCAAATTTTCTACAAAACAAGACGCCACACCAGCAAAGCAAATTGAACAATCCCCAACGATGTTCAGAAACCCATGCAATCTACTTATCTGAACCACAGCAACCCTTGCTTCATGTTCCTATCATGTCAAACTCATTTCCCCCTTCGAAAGCCCGAGGCTCCGGAAAACAAGTGAAAATATCGATTATTTTCCAACCATCCAACCCCGACGACCGAAGTTTCTATGCCGGCTCAGCTTTTCCGCTCCTCCGTTTGCAGGCAGCAGCATCCCAATCCCGACGATAAAGCTCCTTCTTTGCCTTTGGGAGGTGTTGAAGGTCGGCTGAAAGCGGTGCTTCAATAAAGCGAATGAATCGGTCCCGGTCGGCGAGGAAGGAAGGAAGAAACGATGCTGCAGTGCCGGTTCTTCAGCACACGTTGCCTGCCTGTCTGGACCTGCTGGGGCCGAGGTCGAGAACGGGGCCCTAAAGACAAAAGCGAGAGAGAAACCGTGGAACACTTTCCGATGGTGATTCGCTGATTAAAGGCTTTTTCCTCTTGGATGCACTCTCGTATGCATTTGCTGGTGCTGGTGGTGTTGATGATGATGATGAGGCGGCTCGGGCATAAAGGAACGGGAGGAGAGTGCATGCAGCGGTGGAAAACGCATCATCAGGGCAGATTTCTTCACACCTCGTGTACAACAAATTAGTGGCTCGGACATTGGATGGCCTGACGGGGGAAGTGGAGGATGGGTAGGGGATGGTATTCTCGATGAGGAGGGCTATCAACGCGAGCGGGTTGCTTTTTTGATCGCGTGATTGTATCAGGTCAGTCGGACTTCTATGCTTGCTCCGGTAGGTGCATTCGGAAGATTAGCGTGTGTGGAATGGAGTTGAGTTTCAGATGAAATCTTGTACTTATCGAGCGAGTATAATGGATTATAAATTAATTTCCCTGAAATTATAGATGCAATCGAACTTGAATTGAAAAAGGCTCGGGAATTAGTTGTTGATCTTGACTTTCGAGCACCGTCAGCTCAAACATCGTTTCCTATGAAGCCATGGTTCCATCTGACAGATCATAGCAGGCCGCTAGCACGCCCGCTCGTCAGCCGAACCATATCCTCTGATCAATCATCCCGTCATCATCGTAGTAGTCATAGCAACTGCCATCAGGCTGCTCCGCCCACTCGGCACTCTCCATTGCCAACGGAACGGAGCGCAATGAAATCCATTTATGTACCTATATGTTTGCGTGTCTTACTTTTTCACAACTCGCTGGTTACAATCGCTTGAGCTTCGCGTTGCCATTACTCTTCGTCTCATTATCATTTTATAATTGCTTCTCAAGAAAAAGAAAATCCCCAGCGCAACAAAACAACAAGCATTTAACATGGAACTTTTTTTACATTTCTATTTCCAGGGATCCCATGGATGCATTACTGCTGGAGCAACACCTTCGCTCACCGTTGCGCCTGTTTCCGGACCCACTGATGGCTCAATTCGCGGGAGCAGGGCAAGATCCGGACGGCGCCCAAGCCGCTCTGCTGGAAAAAGCTCGTCAGCACTTGCAGATGTGGGGTCGCGCCACCCCGTACGGAGATCTTCTAATACCGCAAATGTACCAACGGCCGAATTTGGGAGCACTCAATCTCGGTCACCTCTGGCAAAGTCAATGGCCCCAGCAGTTCCCACCGGGCTTCCTACCAAATGCTGCCGCTGCAGCAGCCGCAGCAGCTGCTGCTGCTCCACCTCCTCCTCCGCTGAGGACAACTCCTCCTCCACCGCCACAAACTATGACAAGTCCGGCGAGTTCTGCTGGTTCACCGTCGCCGGACCTACGAGCTAAGCACTTCACCCGCTTCAGCCCTTACCAAATTCCGCAGGCACATCATCATCAACCTCAAGGCCTACCTCCTTCCGCTCCTCTTCCACACCAGTCACCCTCACCGAGAAGTCCTTCTAACTAAACACTGGTCATCGCAATCACCACTCCCGTCTTAAAGAGGCTTGTCCAAATCTCAACGATTTCCGATTGATCACGATACAGTATTATCACAGAGCTACTGGTATAGAACCTAATCTCGCATTCACCAACGACTTCACGACAACACTCATCAAGTCTCATCTGTAAATATTCATCAACCGTAGAACAGTAGTTATATCTAGACGAAAGTAGTTCCCGAAGAAGGAAGGGATGTTATTTATTATTCATCGGTAGTATGTAATGTTGCAATCTTTGTTTTTCGTTTCTATTGAATGACATAAAGACAAGCGATGATCAAATAGACCCTAGTTTAGAGAAAGAGTTTCGCAGTTAGGAAGACATAAGAACAATAATTCATACACTTAGACAGTCTCATCCACAGATAGCGAACATTGAAACCCTAACTGTTTTAATCAGCAAATGAACGTACTTTAAAATAAAAGCCAATTTCCTACTTTGTGGATACTTAATTAGAAGAAAACAAAAAAATGTTGATAGGGAAAAGAAACTGATAATAAATGTGTAATCGTTTTGTGTTTGTAAATATATGTGATCCCTGTTTTACTTGAATCTACATGACATATTAATCAACCACTAGCCAAGTGTATTCAAATTCGATTCATTGGTATGACGAATGGAAAGTGTAAATGTAAAATTGCAATTTGACTACAAGGCAAGACAAGCGATATACCTACTACCTACTTCAAAAGTAAGCAAATGAAAATTTAATACAAATTACGTTCAAACTCACATAATCACCCTACTGGGAAGAAGGAATGATGAACATTGGATGCATCTTATTGTAATTGATAACACGAAATCGATGTTGTATAGACGAATTCATGCAAATAAAAACACACTGATAATAATGTATACCGCGTCTGGGCTGTTTCGTTTGATGACATTCCATGCAAGGAGGGCTTTATTAGATTAAATTTATTGTCTTTCACTTTACTTTTCAATAGTATTATATTTTTCTCTATGTGCGGGGCGAAACCACTGCACAATGTTCCAAAATGTGAATTTAGCTGGAAAGAGACATTTTCAGCCTAAGTTTGAAATTTTGGAGCAAAATTGTCTTTCACAAAGTTGTTTCGAATAACAAGGCACTTCTTTTGGATTGAACGAAAACTAGGGTGATCCTTATTTTCAGAGAATTTGAAAATGCTTTCATTTCTGCAAATAAAAAAGTTAGATTTTCGAATTCCTTGAATATAAAAACCACCCTAGTTTTCATTCACACCATAAAAAGCGCCTTGTTATTAGACACAACTTTGTGGAAGACAATTTTGCTCCAAAACATCAAACTTAGGCTGAAAATGTATTTTCGAGCTAAATTCGCAATCTGGACCACTGTGCACTGCGACCAGTAATTTGATCTATTGTAATATATCCCGTATCCGTTGTTAAGTGCATGTCGAGTTACTTCATCGCTATTAAAAAATGATGAAGTATTCGGTGTTGTTACAGCTGTCATTGTTTGTTTTGTTGGCAATGAATCAAGTATTATTGAAAGTTTCCGCTATTCAAACCCTTTGTGAGTGACAGCTCTCTTCAAAGGCGCGCCCCGTTATCAGTCAAAACCGGATTCATTGTACACATAACAAACAATGACTCCGATACTGACCATGCATCAGAACGCTAGTTCTAACCAATTCAAACTATATAACATTCAATAGCATATCACTCAGGAAATCTATTTTGTGTTGTTTACTAAGGGCTGTGTCGAAAATAATTTATCCACAATTTTTTTTTAAATCATATAAAAAAAGATGTTTGTTTCAAACAAATGGATGATTTCATATTGTACAGGATTGTACTTGAACATTGTCATGAACATTGCCGGGATGAAATTAATATTGTTCATTCCGGACAAGTGTTTCATTACATTTCTAGGACGCTTTAGTCGTGGTTGTAAGTGCAATGACTATATTTAACATTTCTTATAAGGAGTGTATCGAAAAGTAGTTATAAACATTCGATGCGTTATTACGCATAAACTACTGTATATATTTTTAGCGTGTAAGCGCCATTTGCTTTGTTTACATGTCAAAAATGATTATTCGGTTCATTCATTTCCGTTGATAAAGTTGTATTCAAAATGTCGCGAATTGAATTTGAGACTAAAAAGAAAATTCTGCACACTTGGTGCACCGAAAAGGGTGTTACTTACAACCAGATTGCGAAAAGAGTAAATGTTCACCCGGCAAGTGTAAAACGCATCATCGAAAAGTTTGGTAAGGAGTGCTCCCTCAAGGATTTACCAAGAAGTGGCCGGAAACCCGGCTCCAGCAACCCCGATTTGGACCAAAAGTTGTTGATTATATTCAACGGAACAAATCTGCTCTACTCGCGATCTAGCCAAGAAGTTCAGGACCAGCATCGGAATGATTCAACGAATCAAGCGCAGGAATGACTTGAAGACGTACAAAAAGCAGAAAGTGCCCAAACAAACTCCGGAACAAAAGTCTCGTGCCAAAACCAGGGCTCGAAAGCTGTACAGCTGCATTTTGGACAATGTCGACCAGTGCATTTTGATGGATGACGAAACATACGTTAAAGAAGATTCAAGAACGCTACCGGGGCCGCAGTTTTATACTAAATCTGTTGGGGAACGTGTGCCAACCGCAGATACGACTGTTGCGATGGAGAAATTCGGTCAGAAGGTGCTCATTTGGCAAGCTATTTGCACATGTGGCTTGCGTTCTTCAATTTTCTATACAAAAGGAACTATAAATGCTGAGATTTATCAAAAGGAATGTTTGAAGAACAGGTTGCTACCATTGTATAGAAAGCACCAGTCCCCTCCTCTCTTCTGGCCAGATTTGGCATCGGCACATTACGCCAAATCCACTCTACAGTGGCTGACGGAGAATAACATCAAGTTAGTAGAAAAAGACATCAACCCACCAAACTGTCCCCAGTTGCGACCGATCGAACGCTATTGGGCAATAGTCAAGCGTATATTTAAGAAGGATGGTACAGTGTCCCAAAACATGACCGATTTTAAGAAAAATTGGGCAGTGGCATCCAGGAAGTGCACAAAGGTCACTGTGCAGAATTTGATGGCAGGTGTCAAATCATAGGTACGGGCATTCTACAGAAATGAACATGATGACTAGTTTTTCCGTTTGGATCTTTTGTAAACATGTTAAGCTATAATAAACTGAAATAGTATGTTAATTTTAAGCATGTTTTCATGCCTATTTTATTATTTGGAAGTTTATAACTACTTTTCGATACACTCCTTAATCTGGGGATTACTCATCCACAAGAAACATGCCAACTTTGGTCGTGGATTTGAAATATTTATCAAATTTAAACACATGGCTATTATAAAAAAATTGTTCAAATCTGCTTTGGTGAACGAAACTTCAAATATGACTTACTCAAGATTTTTAGGATACTCGCTTTTGCAGCAAATTCTAAAATCCACTTTTTTGTGCAGACCCTCAGATAATTACAGTATATTAAAAATTGGACTGTACTATGAACAAAATTACATTAGTATTTCTTATCTTATCGCGTTCAATGTATTCCGACAAGTTATTGAAAAATGCGACACAGTCGGGTACCAGTCGTTACGTTAAATGCGTATCGTTAATATCGAAACCACAAAGAACGCTACCCGCAGCATATGAGATTTTCACTAATTAACGGTCTGGAAATGAGGTCTATCTCAGTTGTTTGAAGTCATAAACCTCTACAGTCTTCGGCAACATTTTTGAACGGGGATCCTTAATCAACAAATATTTGTTATTGGATTCCGGTTTCATTGAAAATGTTACCGCTAGAGGCACTCTACTTTCTATTAATTTTAAATAAGTGCAATGATGCTTCGCAATAAGGGGTTATCGGTTGCATCCTAGGATAACTCGAGGTTCTCATCAGTTTTTATTCTTTAATACACTTGTTCTAGTGGTCGTTCGATACAAAAACATTGGTGTGTTCCTCCACTGGGTAGAAAGACACAGGAGGCATCAAAGAGCAGGGAATAGCAAGTGACAAGCGGTAGGCAAAGGCAGAGGGTAGTTAGAGAAGAATAACACAAAACATTCACGCTTGAAACAGCCTCTCTTTGATTTGTTTTGCTGTCCTTTTTTTCGAGGACAAGTTACTCAGTTTTCGTAAAACGTGGAACAACTCAATTTATGTGTGTGTGTGTGTGTATACAGCACACACCCTTTGCAGATAGAGATGTGAGACGTTACTATAAACGTATACACTACACAGCCCTGCAACCTCACTCACACATAAGCCCGGCACCGGCACTCACTCGTAAGCCGAAGTCAGATCACGAGCATGAGCTTTCATGCTTGAACTTCGAACGTTGCGGACGCAGGTTGGTGAGTAGCGGTAACGTATAACCGTGTTTCCGCTGGTGTCATCGGCGGAACCACACATTGGCGATCCTGCCAGGAGCTGGGGTCTTGATATGCAGCAAGGTTTCCTATTTTCTTTAAAAAAATGGAAACCTTCAACCCCTTTTTACATGCGTTGACTTTGTAATTACAGCATTGACGGGAGTTCGCATTGTTATTTTTGGCGTTGACGGAAGTCCGAGAGTGCAATTGATAGCGTTGACGGGAGTTCGCATTGTTATTTTTGTCGTTGACGGAAGTCCGCATAGATCACTTCGTGAAACATAACCCCAATCTCCCGGTGTCCTTTGAGAACGGACAATAAGGAGCATATAAAAAAGTGGGGTTAGCTTTTGCGTGCAGTGATCTATAGCAAGCTTAGCGTTGGCGGGAGTCCGCATAAGCATGCACTAGTAACGAGTACATTTAATGGATGCGTTGCCGGGAGTCCACTAAAAACTATGAACATCAACGGTACCTATGTTCGTGCGCCAGCCGTACAGATGAATGAAGAAGAACCAGAGTTCGATGCGTTCAACTGCGGATTCTCTGACAGCCTTTATTCCACCCAGCTTGAAACTAACGAGGTGGTAGCAACGACGGGATTTTTAAGTGATGAGAAGGTAGAAGTACCCTTCGAGATTCACGAAATTATGTGGTCTTCTGTCGAGCATCCGAACGCAATGACCATGCAGAGGGAAAGAGGTGGTTTTACGGCTTCGACCGTAAATGACAGGCTCGACCGTCTGGTAAAATTGATGCTCGATCTAGCCAATTCCGTTCGTCAAGGAAAGATTCGATCGGACAAGATAAAACTGGATTAGGATTTTCGAAGGACGTGTGGACGTGTGGACGCCATTTTCCCGTTCCCGAAAGATGTTCCGGCAAACAAACTGTTGGAAGCCTGGCAACGGTTTCGAGATAATTTTGAAATTTCTGTAACACTGTCGCAACCTTTTGAACCTATCCGACGTACAAAGATTCTGTTTCTGTCTATGGGAACGGAACTGCAGGGGATTGTACGCGCTGCGAAACTCCGCCCAAATCTTAACCATGCAGCTTGTTACTCGACCGATACGACGGCTGAACACGAAACGTTCACTGAAATGAACTGCTTTGAGAGAATGAACGACTACAAAAATGTGTATTGTTTTTTTTTTCTTTTGAACACTACACTTATTCTTCCAGGAGATTAATGCTATTTCACTCGATGACGTTTTGGTCAACTGCCGGGTTTGAAAATCAACACCTATTCGCTTCCTGATTGATTCTGGGCCGATGTTAATATCATCGGTGGCTCGGATTGGAATCTTTTGAATGACCAATATCATCAGGGATTAGTTGATCTGAAGGTCATGCACACACCGAAGAACTGCGGGCTTATGGGACCTCAAATCCGATGCAGATCAAATGCACATTTCGAGCGGAGGTAGAGTTCGTTGGGTCGTTCAAACCGGTGGTTCAAGCGGACTTCTTGGTCGTTGGTGAAGGTCGTCATTACTTGATAAGGAGCTCAACAGCCTGGAAAATGAAGCTATTGGAGGTTGGATTGTCAGTAAACAACTGCCACTCCAGTAATGCGGTGATTTTTCACAAGATCCCAGGAGTGATCGTTAAATTCAGCGTTGACAGAACAGTACCGCCAGAGAAAAACGCTAAAAAGAGCTACCTACATCAGCCCGCACATCGATAACTTCGCCGATATCACGAATCACGAAATCACGAAAATCACATACTGCACTACTACGTTGGGCTACTTCGCAGAGTAAGACAGGACAATACTCTACACGGATGCGTCGCCCAACGCGCTCGGTGCCGTACTTTTGCAACAAAAAGAAGGCCAGTCTCTGCGAATTATAAGTTTTGCATCGAAGGCCTTTACACCAACAGAAATGAAGTACGCCCAAAACCAGCGTGAATCACTCGGAGCAGTTTGGGCTGTTGAGCATTTTTCCTTTTTCTTGCTCGGAAGACGTTTCACGTTGCGAACCGATGCAGAAGGCAATACGTTCATCCTCAATTGCGTGAAAATTCAAAACGGGCACTTACCAGAGCTGATCGGTGGGCACTCCGCCTCAGCCCCTACAACTACGAAATAGAGTTCGTCAGAGGACGCGATAATATCGCCGACCCGTCATCTAGGCTTTACGTCGGAACTGACGACCCATTTGACGAACAGAAGAGCCCTTGGGAAATAGTCTAGATTCAAACGAGGTGGGTTTCACAGAGAGTGAAATCAAAGAAGCAACGGAAAATGACCAAACGTAACAAAGAGTGTCTGAATCGCTGGAGTCTAAAAATGGGTATGTTAATCTAACTAGATTTCGAGCCATTGCAGATGAGTTATCGCTCTGGGATGGTTTACTGGTTAAAAACGGTTGTGCAGTAATTCCGGAGGCATTGAGAGAACGAACCTTGCCCATGGCACATCCTATGGTAGCAAAACTGAAGAGTATTCTCTGAGAACGCGTATGGTGGCATGGTATGGCATCCGATGCTGAGAATTGGGTCGAATTCTGCAAAACGTACGCTATGAGTAAACCAGACAATGGTAAACCCGAGAAACCTACCTCGATGAAGCGCATTTTCGGATCTCTGTTTTTTTTTCAATTCGCGACATTGTGAAACCGAAGAGTTTAAACAATGGAAACAAGTAAATAGTCGAAAGATGACTATTAAACGCACAACATGCTATAATGAACACATTAAAACCAACAAAAATCCAAGCGTACAAAGTATGTGGAAAGCTTATTTTCGATACATTCCTTAGGTCACGACAAAGCGTGACGGACAAGTAAAAAAATCGAAAAAATTAGCGGACATCATGTTTGAACAACCTGAACTTATTATTTGAATCAGTCTTTAAAAACAGTATTAAGAATTGTAAATTCAACAAAAAGTTCAATTTAATTCGACAAACATGAGCGTCATCTGATGCTCAACAAACATTTTTGTCAATTCAACCGATATGTTTGTAGATTTTATGATCGTGATACGGGTACACAATTTGTTTTCTTCAAATTGCTTTCACACTATCAGCAAACCAGATTGTTGAATCAAATGAAATCATGGTTGATTGTTGATTCGACAAAATACGATTGTTATTATAGATGAGTTTGAGTCAGCAAACAGTTTTGTTGGTGCAACGAAGCAGATTTTTGGTGCGTTTACTTAATTTTCTATTCTGTTATTGGTCTAAAATAAAGTCTTAAATAAAGTATAAAGTAAATGAGTAGAAACGTAAGGCGAGGATATAGAAACAGTATGTACTTGAATAATGTTTTTAAATACTATGAACAAATTTTCATTACTCAATCTTCATCAGAATAAATCAAAATAAATTTAATTTCAGGTATCACAGATGCAGCCAAACCGTTTGGTATAGAGCGGTTCCACGTCACATTAGTGAATGGCAAAACTTTAGTATTTTAGATTTGGCCGAAAATTTGCAAACGGTATAAGTGTATTACGTGTTGATACGAAAGTAACATTTGAGAAGGGCTTATGTGTTTTTGATACAACAGTTTTAGGAAAACAGTAACTCGGAAATCGTTTCTCTAAGAAAAAAAATGTTAAAACAGAAATGGTACGGAATCAAAATTCCCATGAAAAATAAATGCTCAGAAAAAAAATCATCAAAAATCGTAAATGAAACCTCAAATTCAAATTCCTGATATATACAATTTTAATTTTTTTTCAATTTCAATGGTAACATTTATCAATAAAAACGTTTTTCTCAATAGCATCCATTGCAAAAATTTCTTAGAATTAATTTATGTTAATCAATCGTATTTTTGAACGCTGAAATATGATTTCCCATCAAAATTTTAAATTTAAATGCTGATATTAATGATTTTCCTAGAGATAACCGTTTTCGAGATATATTGAATTTAATTTAATGAGTGACTTTAAACTCATGAAACACGCCCTATTCATACTCATAAGAGATGATTCATCACCAAAACTGCGCCAAACTTGATCTTGAGATAGCTACATATTATTTTTTTCAACATTTTAAATTGGGTCGGATAACGTCGTTCTTAATTTGCGCATAGGAAATTAATTTAAAATCTTTAATCGTATTCAAAAATTATTAACCAGTGGCAAAATGGAACAGATACCAACCACTGTAGATGCGGGAACATACTTTAAAAAAAACTAAGGTGTTTTATTTTGACAGGGATTTGTTGATTTTTAATAGTAACAGATAAACCAAACATTTTCGAACTCTTTCTAGCGTATGAATTGAGACCAGACTATAAAAGGTTTATTGGCAAAATGCCTTGATAAATTGATTGGTGTTAAAAATGGTAAGTGTGCATTTCATCACCCCGTGCCTTCCCAAGTAACCACAAGCATTATATTATTGCACTTGTTCAACCCAAAATCAATATCATTAATGCGGAATTGCATCAATTCAACAGTTGTCAAGTAATGAAGCGTTATTAGCTTTTAGAATATAGTGATGCATTATCAATTCAATAATGCTACTTTTTAATACATAAGACATTATAAGAGATATAGCATAATAAAATATATAGCATTAGTTCGATCTTAGTGGAGCCTTTTTCAGCTTTAACCCAACTTAAATGAGGCACTAGATGTAATGCATATGCCCTATGTGTGCATGCTACCACAGCCTCGTGATAACTTCGGGTTGTCACTTGATTTCATAAATGTAATAATCTACCCACGAATTATTTACTGTTAAAACATAACCCAAGCAACACAGCTTGTATTAAACAAGTTGAAAGTACTGTTAACTGACAAAAACAGGGTATAAATTTAGGTGTATAATACTTTATTTCATACTTTAATATGACGCAAAAAGCGCAAAAAGATAAGCCTTATAAAACATAAAATGGAAAAAAAATATCCTCATACAAAAATATAATATCGCCAAGCGTGGGATTTGAACACGGCGTGACAGGTTTGAAGCTTCTTTGCTAAGCCAACTCAGATTGTTGAAATGCAAACTCCGAGTATCTATCATAGGCTTCCCGTTGGCAGTGAAAGCACAATCTTCATCGTAATGAGAAAAAGAACACGTTTTGCAAAACATGGTTGGTGTAATGTAATTTCAACAGTAGGTATAGAACTGCCCATAAAATCTTGTCTTGTTTATGTATTATAAATGTATGGAACCATGTGTTTAAGAACGATAATAAAGTATGCATCACTTGCAGCGTGAAAAAGTATTTTTAGCTCGACCGTTTGTCAGAGTGAAATATAGAATACGAGAGTCACAAACCGCTCCATAATTGACATGTTTTACAATACGTTTATAATGCATTTATAATACAAACAATTATAAATCATTCTAAAGAGATGTTTTGTGTGTTACTTGGGAATATACATATTATACTAACATATTACAGAGCATACTCCGGAATTACTGATGATCAATGAGCAAAAGCCATGTTGTGGACATTGACGCATCATCAGCAGAACTACATTTATGAATGGGACCTATGCCATTGACCATTTGATCTGATAGACAAAAGTTTGCCAAATTTAAACAAATAGTTGCCATATTTATTAGTTATATTCTTTTCATCCACACATTATTTTTATCACGGAACCGATGAAGGCCGGCCCATTGACTACTAAGTTATGTTTTTATTTTGGTTGTGAAATAAAATGTAACTCTGCGGTGTTTTTTTTTTCAAAAAGACTTCAATGATTTTTATAGCATCTTTTGCGGAAGCGAAATATGTATCTTCATAAATTTAATAAATAATCTTCATTATTTTCTAAATACCTAAATGTTTTCCTACAATACATTTTTCACCTATCCTGAAAACATTTTTACCTATCCTGAGTCATAACAAATGTACTTAATATTTACCTAACTTTTTTTTCCTATATAACAAGGTAGATATTAAGTACATTTGTATTGACTCAGGATAGGTAAAAATGTCCTCAGGATAGGTAAAAAATGTATTGTAGGTAAACATTTTTGTATTGAGAAAATAGTATATATACGGCTGGTGGCGAAGGTTTTCTTTCAGTCGAGTTATTAGTACACGACACTGAAGAAGTCTGCACATTGTAGACAAAATACGCGTATCTGTCGAGATAAGCAAAGGTAGTTGGGATTAAATAGAAAATACTAATTTTTCTTCTCATTTATAGCTACAAGTATTTCACTAATCAGCTCAAACTCTCTATTTATTTATATTATTAATATTTATACTAGCTGATCCCGGTGCGAGCATTGATACGCCTGCAACAGAATGAATGAACATTACATAGAAGTGACGCTTTATTTTTTTGCTGAATGAGTTTTTTACCCTTCTTACATCAATAGAAGGGTATTAAGATCGCTTGAAACCTCGACTTTTTATCCGAGGCCCACAGGGCCGAGTGTCATATACCATTCGACTCAGCTCGACGAACTGAGCACATGTCTGTGTGTATGTATGTGTGTGTGTATGTGTGTGTATGTGTGTGTGTGCGTTACAAATAATGTCACATCGGTTTCTCAGCCATCTGTGAACCGATTTCAGTTCTGTTGACGGCAAATGGAAGCTACAACATTCCCATAGAACGGTATTGATTTTTGACGTAGGACTACGTCTTTGTTTTCTATACTGGGGTACAGTTTAAAAAAATATCGATTGCGACCGTCACAAAATGTGGTCAGGTTTTGAGCGTTAATATCTCAGTCGTTTCTCCAAACATTTTCTAAATAACTGCACCAATCGATCGGAAATATTTCTACGCGTCAATTTCAATAATGAAAACTATTGATTTTTAACAAAAAGCTATTTAAAATAACGCAAAGATATGGTGGTGTCTTATACTGTCGATTTTTCAGAGTAAATTTACCAAATACACTGTCCTTCCTAGCACAGATTTCATATTTAAGTAAGGAACGTCTCCTAGGCAGTCACGAAGGTTATAAATAGGGTACACCTTCACATTTTTGCTTCAGTATATCGGCAGTCGTGGCGCTGTGCAGTGGCGGTTGAATTGCAACGAGTTGGCGGCAGTAAACACCCAGGAGGGTGCGAGCAGTCGTTGCCCAGGACGGCGTTGGTGCCTGATGCCTACGAGTTGGCGGGAAAAAGCCGCCCGGGACGAGACAAGAATCAACCATCCCACGTCACCTGCATTTTGATACCCAGCCACAACGTTGAGTTGCTGATCGATGAAAGAAAGTCTCCTGAGTCTGTCAACTAAATCCGTCCTTTTCAGGACGACCAAATCATTTGATTAACAAAAGAGTTTGTTTGATTGAATTTTTCATTTGTGCTGTTAGTTTTTCAATAAGCACTCATTAAACGCCGCGTCCTGGACTATTATATCACAAATAATGTTGAATAACTAACGAACGAAATTCAACAAGGCGAACTGTGACACGTCTGAGACCGATCATATGGTTGAGTTCATTGTAGTTCCTAGTTGTGCATACCGGATAAGTTGTCAGTGGCAAGCAAATTAGGCATATTTCTGTTGAGAAATCATCCGTTTAGCGTGCACTAATTAAAACTTATTATTGTGATTGAAACTTCTCTCCGGTGTGAACATTTCACAGAGTGTTATCCTTTTCGGGCCGTCCTGCCGCACAAGAAGACCGAGTGAAAAGCCTAAGTTTAATCGCGAACCATTTTTCTTCCGTCAACAAATTAATTTGGCTATCAAAAGAGTTTGTTTAATTTGAAGTTTCTCTTTCGTTCATCAAAATTTACATCATCACGCATCGGCTCAACATGGCATTGCTTATAAGGTCGCGTCCCGGAGTAAAGGGCCAGGCACGTTTGATAACGCAATAAATGAAACATATGTCCAAATATACATGGATACGGTTTTTGTCCCTGAAAAGGGCATTTTTCTTTTGCATAAAGTGATGTGAATTTAACCTCCGAAACCATACAGCTAGATGATTTCATTTCCTCGCTGATGTCTGGCACAACTAGTGAGGCCCGTCCCCTTTTGTAAAATTTGTTTCGCATTGCCTTTCTGTTACCGTCTTCCTTCCATGCAATGGTACCCGATGCCATTATTTAAAAAAGCCCCTTGCAAGGCTAGCAGTCATTTGTGATACGAAGCAGCTCGAGGAAACAACTCTTTGGTCGCATTCACCGTCTGCTTGAGAACGGTAACTACGCCTCGCCTAGCACGTTGGTGCCGAATCCTGTCTACTTCGCTGCAGTGATGGAATACCTGGCTGCTGAAGTGCTCGCTAGTTGCAGACACTACATCTCTCCTGAACAACATGGATTTCACCCCAGAAGATCGATTTCTACCAACCTTGCACCTTTCGTTTCCTCGTGTCTCCGGAATATGGAAACTGGATCTCAAGTCGACGTTGTTTACACGGATCTTAAGGCTGCTTTCGACCGGGTCGACCATGCTATACTTTTGGCAAAGTTAGACAAACTTGGTGTGTCAAATAACTTAGTTCGTTGGTTTAAATCTTATCTAACGGACAGGATACTCTGTGTGAAGATCGGCTCAGCTCAATCGAGCAACTTTACTAATATGTCGGGCGTACCTCAAGGCAGCAACTTGGGACCACTGCTGTTCTCAATTTTCATCAACGAGGTTGGACTGCTACTTCCACCTAACTGCAGGTCGTTCTATGCAGACGATGTGAAAATTTATGTGGCTGTGCGATGCTTCGCTGATTGTTTACGACTACAGCACTTGATCAGCAGCTTCGAAGAGTGGTGTTCCAGGAATTTCCTCACTCTGAGTGTTAGTAAATGCTTCATTATCACATTCCATCGAAAATTGCACCCAATTGCGTTTGATTACACGATAAACAATCAACCTCTGCAGAAAGTTGATACTGTTCGTGACCTTGGAGTCACGCTTGACTCCGGTTTGACATTTGAGACAACACTACACGGATATGATTACCAAAGCAAACAGACAGCTCGGTTTCATGTTTAAGATCTCCGACGAGTTTCGTGATCCTACCTGTCTGAAAGCATTGTACTGCTCTCTCGTGCGTTCTATTCTGGAATTTGGAGCCTTGGTGTGGTGCCCGTATCAAAGAATCTGGATTGCGAGGATTGAAGCAGTCCAAAGAAAATTTGTTCGTTATGCTCTCCGTCATCTGCCGTGGAATGACCCTGCCAACCTTCCAGCGTACCAGGATCGTTGCTCACTCTTGGGTATTGAAACCTTGGAGCATAGGCGTACAGTAATGCAAGCAGTTTTCGCAGCAAAAGTGCTACTAGGTGAAACCGACTCTCCAGGAATTTTGGCCGAACTGTTCATCTACGCTCCTGAACGAGTTCTGCGAACAAGAAATTTTCTGCAGCTCGGAACTCGTGCAGCAAACTACGGCCAACACGATCCAATTCGATTCATGTCATCACGCTTCAATGAACTCTACGCTCTGTTTGACTTCAACTGTTCCGCTGAGACCTTCCGTCACCGGATTCAGCGTAGTTGGATGACGAGACGCTAGTTCAGAAATTGTGGCATTTACTACGTACTGGCACTAATGGCGAAGACACTAGATGACTGATTCCATCACGACAGATTATTTTAAGTTTACTGACAAATTTTTGTGTGTACTAGAATTAATTTAGTTTTGCTTGTTTTGTATTCTTTCTATTCATGTTGATTAATGTAGTGTACGATTTAGAAATAGGGGGTTTTTACGCCACATGGCTTTTCCCCATTCCAATAAGATGTTGAGTCAGTTGGAATTATATCAATAAATAAATAAATAAATAAATAAATAAATGTCACGTGTGAGCTCGTTACAAGGACTTTACCTGACAAGCTCCACCAATTCATTCGTGTTTCATCATGGCAAAGGCAGCAATACTCCAAAAATGAAGGAACTGCGCGACGAAATTCGACGACTGGAAAATCACAAGCTTGTGACGCTCAGTGATGAACTGATCTCGTTTCTTGGAAGTGCCAATCACTCAGCTGTTCTGATGAGCTTAAATGTGCAGAGCCTAAACGCACATTCTAAAGACATCTCAACCGATCGCGTAATGACTCGAGCTGATTTCTTGGCTCTCAGTGAGACGTGGATGGACAGCAATCTTTCGTTGGAAGTTGAAGGTATATTAAATTTGCAAAAATAACCGAATTCTCCTGATCTAATTTGTTTAATTTATTTAAATAGGTTACAGATGCATAGCAAAATACAAGAGGGACAATTTGAGAGCTGGAGGCGTAGCAATTTACGAGAAGGTTACAATTGCACCGGCATCAATGTCTCACGCAATTGAAAAGTTGAATGAACGATACGATCCCATTCTCTTGGAAGCTGACAGCTATGGCGATATTTGTGCTGCAGATATCATAGTCGATGGGTGCATGATTACTCTGGTTTGTGTATACCTTTCGCCAAACACCACGATGAAGCTTAGCAAAGCTTTCATGATCAGGAATCTGTTCTACTACAAATACAAGGATAGTCCTGTCATCGTAACGGGTGATTTCAACATCGACATATCGAAGGAAGAGAACATTGGATTTGTTCATTTCATGAAAGATGCATTGGAGTTGGACCTTATTTCGGTTTCTAACCAACCTACCACGTTGAGTGGATCATGCATCGATATGGTGTTTACGAGGAAAACCCCAGAGATGCCGACGAAACGCTTCATCACGTACTTTTCGTACCATCGCCCGTTGTTCACATTGCTGTCTGCGTAAAAGCACTGAAAAGCAAAGTACCATCGCACAACTCTATTTTCTGCAGTCGGGACATCTTTGCCGGTTGAGGGTTCCGACCTTCCTCCGGTGAAGCTCTGTCTTGTTCTGGCATTAACGACCGAAGCTGCTAACTTGCTAACTAGGTGAATATAACTAATAGCAAAAGGTTGCAAAATACTCAATAATTTCATTTTATTCCATTTTGTTGCAGAACACATCAATAAGCATTATCGATGCTTGCCTCCTTGTCAGTTCAGATTTCCGGCCTTCCTTCGTAACTCAGCAAACTGGCGCAACCTGGCGCAAACACTATTTTCTGCAGTCGGGACATCTCTGCCGGTTGAGGGTTCCGACCTTCCTCCGGTGAAGCTTTGTCTTATTCTGGCATTAACGACCGAAGCTGCTAACTTGCTAACTAGGTTAATATAACTGATAGCAAAAGGTTGCAAAATACTCAATAATTTCATTTTATTCTATTTTGTTACAGAACATATCAATAAGCACTGTCAGTTTGCAATGCAAGAGATATATTGCATATTTCTTGAATAATCGTCCAATGACCTTGCTATTCAACTATTAAACATCTAGTAATGACAACCATTATCGTTATAGCAATGAGCAAAACTATCATTAATTATTGAAGTTATTTTCCCTAACAGATCTTCAATCATCTTTTACGCCAAAAGGATAGTGGTCCTCTCAACCAGCATAGCAAATACAACCGTGGCCGTATCATCATTTAAACCAAACGGCCCTTTTCAGGGCCACCAAATGCTTTCTAAAGAGTGAAAAATAGAATTTTCTAACATACTTTCTAATGCTGGTCTAACGTTCCAGACAGCATCCGCGCTATTTTGGCTAGGGTAGCAGTCAAATGAAAATTTGAAAAATAGCGAATAATTGAAACACAGCTTCAATCAGCTGGAGATTTTTGCCACGGTCAAAAAACAAATATCATTAATAATTGACTTTGAATTCCCATACAGACTTTCAACAATCTATAACGCAATAAGGATAATGGTCTCCAGTTGGTCAATCATAACAACATAATCACCACTGCCAGCACAGCCATTGCCCTTTCATCACACCAACATTTGAACCCTGCCAAATGATTTCTAAAGAGCAAATTGTAGAATTTTCTAATAAACTTACTTATCTATGCCGATCCAACCTCCCTTTAAAACAGCACTTGCATTGCAATGTCACTACGTAGTCCTACGTCAACTTTGCGTACAACCCCATTGGGCTGTCCCTTCTAGTTTTTTTTTCATTCGGACATTTCGTTACGAAAATATGAACGAAACAGTACTTGAAGGCCTATTATAATAGTAATCAAACAGTTTAGTCTCCGATTACATACTGAGCTATTTGTGTCTCTCAATAACTGGTCAAAATTTCATTATGATTGAATAATCCTTCATGGAGATATGACCAAAACAATACCTGAGAGCACATAATTGTGAGATGACAATATACTCGTTGCAGTGCAAAACCAAACAAGCCCAATCACACCAATCGATGCCGCTTGCATTCTATTGTGTCGCACAAAGTCTCCATTTACTATTTTCAACGAATATGTACTTATTAAGCATCTTGAATCCATATCGGTAATCAAAATTGACGCTTAGGATTGTCTAATAATTCATTCTTTGGACTGATTTTATGAAATTTCTAATATTTATGTAATTTCCTCTTGTATATAACTAACATAAACAGCCTGTTAAAGACTATTAATGGCAATATGGAAATCAGTTCGATGAACAATACGTTCAGGATAATTTTATAAACTTAATATATGACATATCGAATGTTCCTGGATCTTCCTGGGATTTCGAATGAAAATATCTATCCAGTACATTATTGGCCACATTTGAAGTTCGTTATGCTGGTGAAGTGTAAGAAGGGTTCAGTCTCACCATCCGGTGCAATTAATGCGGGTTTTTGCCTAGAAGGAGTTTTAAACTTCTGTCGGAACATTCTTCTTACCCAGACAATACACAGTTTGTGGCTTAGTGGTATGGATAATTTTCAGGTTTCGTTAAAATTTGTGTTTGAAATCACCATAGAAACATTTCTAGCATTCAAAAAACCCCGCATACCAATTTTGATTCCATTTGCTTGATTAGTTCTCGAGTTATGCAGAAACTTGCGTTTGATTTGTATGGGAGGCCTCCCCCCTTCCGAGTGCAGAGGGGTCTCAAACCACCACAGAAATATGTCTCTCCTTCAAAAAACTCCACATGTCAAATTTGATTCCATTTGCTTTATTAGTTCTCGAGTTATGCAGAAATTTGTGTTTTATATGTTAGAGAGCCCCTCCCCCCCCTTCCATTCCGTTCAGAAGGCGAAGGAGTCTCAAATCATTATAAAAACACATCTCTCCTGTAGAAACCTCCATATGCCAAATTTGGTTTCATTTTCTTGATTAGTTCTCGAGTTATGCGTAAATTTGTGTTTTATTTGTATGGGAGCCCCCCCCCCTTCAGAAAGGGGAGGGGTCTCAAATCAGCATTGAAACAGTATTTTACTTCAAAAACCTCCACATGCCAAATTTGATTCCATCTGCTTGATTAGTTCTCAAGTTATACAGAATATTATATTTCATTTGTATGGGAGCCCCCCCTTTTACAGGGAGGGATCTGAAACCATCATAGAATTCTTTTTTGCTTTCAAAAACTCACATATGCTAAATTTGGTTTCTTTTGCTTGATTAGTTCTCGAGTTATGCAGAAATTTGTGTTTGACTGACTTTTGAATCGAAACTGCTTAAATTTCATGCATTTCTGAAGACATTTCATATTTATTTTTTGCTTTTAATTTTTCGTACCACTACATAAACATTGCAGCAAAAATAATACCTTCTATTTTATATAGGGTATGTGTCCCTTGATTCAGCCTAATATGCAAAAATCGATTACATTTTTCATTGAAACGCATAAAGTTTTTGAGCTGGAAACAAAATTTAAATAGCTATACACTTCCTAAAATATGTTTAATAAGCTATCTGCTAGTATTTCTCATAAAAAGCTACACAGCTCGTTTTATAAAGTCAGAAACTATCGAGGGATATGGATGTAATGTCGGTCTATGGGCACCAAATTGGGTCTACACAAAAAAAAAACGTGCCCGGATCCGCGGTCATGAATTCGAGAACAAGCAAAAATACACCGTGAACTGAATCACGTTTCTAGGTAAAAATCCTGAAAACGTGAACTAGTTCACGGTCCGTTTCCTTTTTTCGTGAACGCTTTTGTTTCTGTGTAATCATGGATGCAAGTTCGTCCCATTCGATTGATTGTTTTATAAAATGCATTCTTCGTATGGGTTTTTTTTTTCTGATTTTCTGATTCAAGGCGTTCGCAGCTGTATTTGATCTACCCAACAAACAATTTTACAAATCAAACTATACTTAAACTGCTAAGAAACACTTAAGTGGTTTTAACATATGATTTAGCGGTCATTCGACAATCAAAACATTATAATTCACTCTACACAAATTGTGTTCCTCTAATTTGTGTTAAGATGAGCTATATGAACAACATTCAAGCGGAACTCAGACATTTGTATTGTAAATGTTACCAATAACAACATATTTACTACGCTTTTCATACAACAGGCCATAGTTGGGAACATAGAAAAAAAAAAATGTCCCTAACATTGGGTCTACCGTTTGCTTGTTAAATCATTGTTATTTTACCAATGTGACCTGTTAGTTTATAAACATGTGACTATATTATGTACATCTTGGCTGCATTATTCGGTTTATAGGTTCGATTTCGGCCAATTTAGATCATTCGAAGATCATATAGATAATCTGTTCAGCATAACCAGTAAAGTCATGGTGTCTGAAAAGTCAAGGAAATCGAAAACTACGCGAAAGTGAGCTACTATTAATTGATTAATTATGTCTCAATTGCATTGAAATAAATCGGTCATGCTGATAGTAACATGATTTTGTTGATAATCAAAGAAATAATGACATCTTTGGTACATAGGCCGAATCAAGGAGCTAGGCTATAATTGAATCCCGTTACCCTACGTTGGAAACAGACATAACACTGACGTTTCTTTTTATCAATCTTGACAATTCAAGATCTGTTAAAAAATTACGATACATAAATGGAAAGGGATCGAGGGTCGATCACAAATTACGTTTGCGATTTCTGAAAAACACACGAGTACGTAATCGTTTATCGTTGCTAATACGCTCGCAATCTATATGCATCGTCAGCAAGGCAAAAAGAGCCACTTCACAGCACTCGGTCACTTCCGCTAAGTACATAAATTGTTGCCGATAAACATTTATAAACTTAGAATATAAAGCAAACTTGAAGGAACAAATTACAGCAAATAGCAAAACACGTCCACCTGAAGTCAAAGCTTACTTTGATCGTCCTCTTACAGTCGTAGCGTTCATGATCATAACAAACCATATTAAAAGCCAATGTGAATTCAAATTTAACTAAAATGCCGATGAGACACTGGTGCCATGGCAGCAAAAACCATCGCGATCAATGTAAACAAAACCCGTTTGACCTTTGCGATTTGATACCGGGGCACACTGCGCCAATCAACAGATTATAAGCCACCAGAAAATTCCCCGGCAGTCATCGTTGTCGCACCCGGTCATATCTCTGAACCCAACAACACCATCGTTTCATTGTGTTCAGCTTTAACAAATATCGAAAATCATCATCAATAATTTTTATTAATATCTTTTTTAACTAATGAGGATGATATATGTTTGTTTTCATTAATTACAAAATGATTAATGGCCGTCCGGATCGGGTGCGCGCTGCAGACAGACCCAGACATTCGTGTTTGCTTCTCCTTCCATCTTCCTACCAGCACAGCATCATGGCAAAGCGATACGATCGACCCGGGGGCCCATAGAGAGACACACGTTCTTTTTTTTTCTGGACGTCCTGGTGTTCTATGCCTTGTTTGAATATGATGGAATTGGGAAAAAATTGCTGAAAGGTGAAAATTTTAAGGCTGGACACCAACGCTCGGACGTCCCGTCCCACACACATCGAAAGCAACATCTCGTTGTTCGGGACCAATCCCACTGATAAATTTACGGCCGAGCTAGTTCGCTGATTTGCACCGCTAAACCCGGGGAACCACCCAGCCCGGACTCATTAATTACCGCTATCATAATGAGTAAAGTGTTAATGGCTCACTGTTAGTTCGTTAACTATCAGCGAACATCCGAACGAATGGCAGGAAATAAAATCCTACCTCGATGGTATAAAATAACGAACGTGGCCCAAGTAGCAGCAGTAACATCCTTTCCTCATTTGTACCCAGGCGGTCGTAAAAAAAGCTTCAAATAATCCATAGATGTCTTGCTAGCGCTTCGCCCATAACGCATATAACGCATAATTATCAAAGCGTAACGAAAAATCATAAAATCCAATAATTTATGTTGCTAATTCCGAGTCGAGTCCGTGCAGCCTGCCGAACCGCTGAAGAGAGAGAGTGAAAGCGAGAGGGTGCGACGATGCTGTTAATTTTCCGACCCCACGGAATTGCGCCGGTTTTAGCTGGTCAGCCAATTGCTGCGAGTCCGCGGCGCACCGGTCGAAGCAGGCTGTACGAAAAGCTCATTGTCAGCTCACATACTCATCAACAAGTGGAGATCGTTGACAGGATAGAAAAAATATTAATATATATTTTTTTCACCGTCGCATTGTTGATTATGGCTGTTGTTGTTGTTGCTGCTGCTGCTGCTGTTCGTCATCAACCGTCATACAATCACCAACCAACATCATCTAGGCGGGCGTTTGGTGGCTTCATTAACTGCAAATGTTGATGATTACTATGGATGAGGCAAGATTGCAATCGGAGGGAGGCGCGATAGTCAGGTGGAACTCGGCGAAGTTTGAGCTGAGGCATCACCCATTTCGACGATCACGACGACGGACGACGAGGCTTGGGCTCCCATTCCGCTTGGTGATAATGTGCGAATATAACGGAAATATGAAACACGATGGAAAATGTGGCTGTTTTGGATCAGTGCGGACAGGTAGTTTCCGCTTGGAATGATATCTTTACATTGTGGGAAATGGGTGATTGAACTGATAAGGCCGGGTGGGGAATAATTTAAAATTGATTACTCTTTGGGTCATATACTTTCTTGCAGTTGATGCTGGTTTCTTGGCTTTTTTTTTCATTGAGGCTGGGCTGGTTCTGCCTTCGATCTCTGGTGACATTTTCTTCTATAATGATGTAACTTAATAGTTATTTAATGTTAAAAAGTTAAATTCTCATTATGAAAGTATTACCTCTGATCAAAAGTACTTGAAAATGATAAGGTTAACCTTACCAAAAGTTTAATTAAGTTGTGAGTCAAGTTGTTTTGGAAAGTCTGCTCAATTTCAGTTCCAGGTGTTAAGTTCTTATTTTTTCATGGTAGTACAAGGTTATTGCTTATCGCATACCAGATGCATTTCAACCGTTAGTTATAAATAGACTGTCCAGATAATTATGAATACACTAGCGGTTAACCGTCAACTCTAATGCAGTATTCAACTAATGTTTGGCTACGTCCTGTTTATTTATTATATTCGCATGAAAGTGAAACTGTTCTTAATTTTTTCCTCCATAATTTGCAAGGATTTTGCTATTTATTAATATCGCAGCTTCCTCTCTGCAAGCATTTATGTTTCGAATATCAAAAAGTCAGTTAAAAAATGTAGATTTCAAAGCAATAATCTTGAACCTTCACCCAAAATAAAAAAGCAAGATTGTAATGCAATTTCGCATGACGGTTTCATTTCTCGTAATGGATCGCTAACCCGGAAAAGCAAGCACTAGGTCGTGAGCAAAAACAAACACACCGTAATTCGATTAGAAAAAGTTCAATGTGTGCGTGATGTTGTACAGTTGATTAGTAGTAGTAAATTCAATGGCGCACAAAAAAAGACTACCATCCGCTACCGAGAGTCAGAACCCGCAGCCGTCAGCATGACAGCTCTTCATTGTAACCATCCAGTCACTACAACAAGTTGAGGTGAACGGAATAAAAGTCCTACAGTTTCTTCGGTTTTGAGGCACTCAACGTTACAACAATGAAGCAAATTTCGGTCGCACACACTTACATGGCTTCGTTTATTTCATAAACCGCATGGTGACTTGATGAGAGGGCGATAGGAGTGTGATGATGAGTGCAGATAAAAATAGAACACTTGACAGCGGAATAGCAACAGTGGAATGTGGCGTAGCGGCCCGCATAACAAAAAACAATTTGCTATAGTCAAAACTGTATTTCGAATGTAAAGATATATTGTCACATTTTATAGTTACTTTTAGGCCACTTTGCTTTCGAGCAAGAGTTATTCTTCCATTAGTCCTTTTATCAAATGTCTTTCGGTTTTCTTTTGTGTTTATTTTCTTTTATTCCCTTTTTACCCTTCTTACATCAATAGAAGGGTATTAAGATCGCTTGAAAACGCGACTTTTTATCCGAGGCCCATGGGCCAGTGTCATATACCATTCGACTCAGCTCGACAAACTGAGCACATGTTTCTCTGTATGTCTCTGGCGTGTAATGCGTGTGTATGTGTGTGTGTGTGTGTGTGTGCGTGTGTGTGTGTGTGTGTGTATGTGTATGTGTGTGTTGGTGTGTGTGTTACAAATAATGTCACATCGGTTTCTCAGCCATTTGTAAAACGATTTCAGTTCTGTTGACGGCAAATGAAAGCTGCAATATTCTCATAGAACGCTATTGATTTTTTTTTGTTACGAAGATAAGAACGAAACAGTACTTAACGGCCAGTTTAGTCTCCGATTACATACTGAGCTATTTGTGTACCGATTTTAGTTTTGTTGACGCCAAATCAAAGCTATGAAATCTCCATAAAAACTGGTTAAAATTTCATTATGATTGGATAATCCTTTATAAAGATATGACCAAAACAATACCTGAGAGCACATTATTGTGAGATGAAAATATACTCGTTGCAGTGCAAAACCAAACAAGACCAATCACACCAATCGATGCCGCTTGCATTCTATTGTGTCGCATCTAGTGCGTTGTATAGCACATACAGCGAACTAGCCACACTATGCGACTCTGTAGAATTAGAGCAGCATCGATTGGCTCGAGTGGTCTGGTTTTGAACTACTACGAGTATATTTGAAAATTACACGAAATCTCCATTTACTATAACCAATTTCAATGAACATGTACATACTTATTAAGCATATTGAATCCATGTTGATAATCAAAATTGACACTTAGGATCAGGGATGCCAGATATTTTTTTCAAATGTCTGTGATAAAAATTTAAAATGTCTGGGAATGTCTATAAAAGTCTGTAATTTTTTATTTCAGAAAATTAGACTTCTTTCAACGAGAAGACTTAAAAAGAGAGCGAGTTGTGTCATTACCGCTATTTGTGTGATTATGTAAACATGTCTGCATCTATTTCTTGGATTGTATGCAACCCTACATTATTGTTTCATATTTTCAAAGTGACACTGAAGTTGAAGCATTCGCATAGAGGACACAATTTTTCATAGTTTTTGATGGTGTATACCATATTTTAATATGGTGTCATCATCACTCATGATCATGAATATCATTATGGTCATATGATTGATTTTTGTATAGACTGCTTAGTCAGTGGGTTGGGTTAGTCAGTGATTATCTCTTAAATTTCAGGGAAACTCTCTATTGATCTTCTGCAAGGCTCTATGCTTTATTCTGGGAAGTTTCCACCTGAACTTCAGGCAAAATTCCTCAAAAACTTCTTGGCAGTCACTCCTTATTTTTTTCAAAATTCACATATAAGAACCCAACCTTACCTTCCAGAAACATTTGGTAATGTTTTTCCTGAACATAGTTACTTTCTAAACTTCTGATAAGTCCCATCCTGAACTACGAAGAAAGTTTCTGCTAAACTTTGAGAAAGTACTCTTCAGAATTTCTTGGAAAATCTTCTTAAGTTGCTAGATGTTTCTTCCTGCACTTCAGAGAAGTGCTTTTCTGAACTGCTGAAATAATCTCTTCTGAACTTCAGAGAGTATTGTCCCGAACTTCGGGGAAGTTTGTTCCTGAATTTCTGAGAAATTCCTGCTTGAACTACTAGAAAGATCCCCCTATACTTCTGGAAGTTTCTTCCTGATTTTATCAAAAGAATCTACCATAACTTTAGAAATTTTATGAACTTCGAGCAGTTATCATTCTGAAATGCTGGAATGTTTAATTCGGAACTTTAGGGAAGCTCTCTAGCACTTCTGGATAGTTCCAACTGAACTTTTGGTCTCTTCGCAACTTCTGAGAAGTCCTCTTGTGAACTTCAGAGGAATTCCTTCTTTCTTCCTTAGTAGCCATCTATGGTAGGGTTCTTCCTGAAATTCGGGGAAGTTTTTTTCTGAACTTATTCTTTCCAAACTTTTGATTGGTTCCATCCGGCACTGCGAGGGAAATTTTATTCCAAAATTTTTAGGAAAATTCCCTTAAATTTGTTCTTGAAGTTTCTTCCTGGACTACTGAGAAGTCCTCTTCTGAAAGTTTGGGAAGTTTTCTCCAGAAATTTGGGGAAGTTTGATCCGGAACTATTGGAACTATTCGTGCTCATATTAGAAGGAAGTACCCCCAATGCTCCTGGAAAGTTTCATTCTTTCCTCTCCAAAGAATTTTGAGAAATCCTTATTCTGAAATGCAGAATGTTCTCCTCTGAGCTTTGGAAAAGCTGTCAAGCACTTCTAGGAAGTTCCAACTAACATTTCGAAAAGCTTCTTCCGAAACTTCTGGGAAGTTATTTCCTGAATTTGAGAGAAGTTCTTTCCTCAACTTCTATGACGCATCGTCCTGAGGATTTTTTTTCCAGATTTTTCGAGAAATTATTGATAGTGCCCTTTTTGGTTAGCTCCCGTCTGAAATTTGAAGTTTTATTTTCTGAACTTCTGGGAAGTTCAATCTTGAATTTTTGGGAAGAACTCCAAAGCCTCTGAAAAATTCCAAAATTCAGAGAAGTCATCTTCCCTCCACTTCTTCCTGAAGCTCTGATAAGTCCTCTCCTGATTCTTGGGGAAGTTCTGTCTTAAAATTCTGGTAAGTAGGATCTTGAACTTCGGTAAAGAATTTTTGAAGGTTCTTCTTGCATGAACTGCTTGCTCCCAATACTTCTGAGATGTTTCTACCTGACCATAGGAGAAATTTATTTTTCGAAGAAGTTTCAAAGTTTCTCAAATATGATTTGTATTGTTGTGAACCTTGATTTTCGTTGTGACCTAATAGCAAAGGACCAATATTAACAACGCTTTGACAGTAATTTTTTGCAAGGGTTTGAACACGCGTGGGATTGAACACAACCATAAGTAGGGACTCCATGTTACCTCCGGGCCCATTGTGTCTCCAAGTGGCCCACCGCTTTCATTTCTTCAAGGATTTCTGCTTTAAATGATACCTACGATATTTTAAAACATTTCAACAAAGCTTCTCACCGTATCTACTATACTGCGCTTAAATATTATGATGCCTTATGCATACGTTTTAAATCCGAACTTCATAGAATACATTTATTGGAAATTTAAAAAATATTTCAAATGTCTGTAAAAGTCTGCAACATAAAAAAAAGTCTGCTAAATGTCTGCATCGTTAAAAAAGTCTGCTATAAAAATGAAAAGTCTGCAAATTTACAGACATGTCTGTGAATATGGCATCCCTGCTTAGGATTGTCTAATAATTCATTTTATGGACTGATTATATGAAATTTCTAATATTTATGTAATTTCCCCATTATTATAACTAACATAAACAGGTCATTAAAGACTATTAATCGTAATATTTTAATTACATTGCTGAACAATACGTTCAGGATTGACAAATAGTTCATTTTAAAAACTGAATATATGGCATATTGAATATTTCTGAATCTTCTGGGAATTTCTGATGAAAATATGTATCCAGTACAATATTGCCCACATTTGAGTTTGTAATTCTGGTGAAGTGTAAGAAGGGTTCAGTCTCACCATCGGTGGATAAATGCGGGTTTTATATTAAATTTTTGATGCCTTTATAGCAAGCGCTCTGTCGGTTCTCAACTTAGTATTTTGGTTGCATTTCCACAGTTATTGATGGACAGCTTTGATGTCATCATACCAATGCACAGTGGTCCAGAATGCGAATTCAGCTAAAAAGATACATTTTCAGCCAAAGTTGTTTTTAATAAAAACAAGCAGTGCTGTAAAATGTCATTTCGTGCAATTGGATAAATTTACCGATAACTATGTACAACAGCAGAATACATGAATCTGGTGCGTGATAAAATTGAAGATCTTGACAAATTCTACAACTTTGTCTAACAGTGCATTGCCCTAACTGGTATATAGAAAGTGTTATATTCGCTGTTCTATTCAAATGAAATTCATTGGTGAATATAATTTGAATATTCAGATATTGCGCTCTCACGTCTTAGGTATAACAGTAAGAACAATACATTGTGAATCAAATTTATGAAACTAATCAAGCAGCACCTTTTTTGCATACGTGCTATTGTGAAAATCAGCTTCTGGAACGAGTTGTTGGCAAATTTAGAGCATTGGATCGAAATGACTATTTACAGCACTGATAACAAGGCGCTTCTTTTGGCTTAAATGAAAACTAGGGTGATCCTTATTTTCAGAGAAATCGAAAATCTAACTTTTTTATTTGCAGAAACAAAGGCATACATTATTCGAGAAAGTTGTAGAATAATTAATTTCAAGTAGCTTTGATTGCATCATTTTCTCTGTGTCTTTTGAAATTACCGAAACAGAACTTTTTTTCCTACGTAGCTTAGGGTGTCCCTATAAAAATCATTTAATTTTTTTATTTCATATTTTTCAGCAAAAATGTCCTCCCATTGACGCTAGAATAATAAGAGTTACAACTTAATCGTACTTTTTCCGACTAGCCTTTCTTACACTGAGCAAAATAATCGATAGAAATCCATGGGAAAATTGTATGGTAATTTGCCAGAAGATATTATTGCAAATTTATTATTTTCTAATGGAAAGAAGTTCATAGGACGATTGTATGAAAATTTTCCTAACAGAAAAAAAGTTGCTATCGGGATTCGGACCATGAGCTTTGGGATCCAGATACGAGCCACAATCTCACGGGACTATACACGCTTGATAAGTGATGTCAATTGAAAGTGTATACAAGGCATGTTTTTCTCTATCAATGCAACGATTTCGTATGGAATGAGTCTTTAACCCTTGCTTAGTGGTTCATGATTCCGATCGATTTCCTGAGTTTAGGAATGATTTTTTCTAGGGTTTTTTTTTTCATGAGCGCGAATCTAACATTGAGAGACTCTCTTTGACTACTTTCTCTTTCATTTATATTCTAATCATCTTTACGTTTTTCATTCTACCATTTGTAGAGTATGCTATCCAGCGCTGTTGTTTTTCGATCTGTACTAAAAAATGCCTCGAAAGTGTTATAATGGCGCTGTACATAATGAAAGAGAGTGAGCCCGGAGAGAATCTCTCAATGTTAGATTCACTCTAATGAAAAAAACCCCGAGATTGATCTTCTGGATTTTTTCTTCCAATCAATTGTCTTCCGACCGTTTGGTTTTTATTTTTTTGGTTGTCGTTTATTTTTCGATAACCTATCTCGTGAAACATCGTCTTTTGAGCCTTGAGATTTCAACATTTTAAATTCTCCATATTGTCACTCAAAATTTCATCGCTCAGCAATCTTTTAACATTTTGTCCTACGGATATATTGTCTATTGAAATTTTGTCTTCCGACGTTTTGGCTTCTCACAATATGTGTGACTTTATCAATTTCGACATTTTGACTTTAGATATTTTTTCTTTTTTTTAAATTTTGTCTTTTAACATTTTGTCTTTTGGAATTTTGTTTAATCGACATGTTGTCGTTTGACATTTTGTTCCTTGACATGCTCTTGAATTTTTGTCATAATGACATTTTATATTTAAGAATGATGTGTTATGATTTTTTGTTTTTAGATGTCTGATTATGTCGTTTGACATTCTGTGTTTCAACATTTTGGTGGGTGACGTGTTGTTTTTTAATATATTTGCTTTTGGCAGTCTGTAATGTGAAATTTTGTCTTTTGACAGTTCGTTTATTTTCACGTCACTTTTTAAAAAACACCATTTTAAAAATCACTTATACTAGCGTACTAGTAGAACGATTATAATTGGACTACACTACACAACAACAATTTGCAACCTTCCGATCAAGAATGAATTTATAATTTTTATGATACCTTAACACAAAACAAGTTCACATAACAGACACATCTCTTAGGTGGAACGAACAAAAACACCACATACATTCTAGGTACACATCAATCTACAGTAAACACTAAACCTACTGCGATGTTCTCTTCCAGCCAAGCACTCGACACTGAAGAAGTCTGTTAGTCGTAGACGAAATAGGCCTATCTATCAAAAGATAAATTTCCTGTAATGGAAATTAACAGAATTCGGTCGCGTTTACAAGCGATAGTTTAAAAGGGTTTCAGTTTTTTATTTTTTTTAGAAAACGTGATCAAGTGAAGTGTTGATTTTAATTTTCTTTGCTCTCCATTTTTTTTCGAAAATGCTTTCGAAATTTCATAACTCCACATATTGTCAAACAACATTTTAAAATCAAAAAGCCGAATATTGTCTGGAAATTTTATCTTTTGACATTTTGACATCTTGTGTTTGGACATTTTGTTATGTCTTTTGACATTTTGTTTGTTGAAATTTTGTTTTTTTGACATTTTATCGGTTTCTATTTTGTCTTATAACATATTTGCTTTTGACATTTTGTATGATGGTGTTTTGTCATGTGAGTTTTATCGATTGACATCTTGTTTGGTTGACATTTTGTTTTTCGAAAATTTTTCTATCGAAATTTAGACTTTTCTTATTTCCCTCGACAAGTCTGTTGAAGTGTTGAAATTATCAAACAACAATTTACAACAATATGTCCTGATAATGTCTTTTAAATTTTGATTGTTGGACATTGTGGCTTTGTGTATCTGCCAATTTTGTCCTTTGACATTTTATCTTGCGACATGTTTTATTCATGTTTTATGAAATTTTGAATTTTGACATTATGTTTATTGACATTTTGTCTTCTGACATCATGTCTATTGACATTTTATCTTCTCATATTATGTTTATTTTGTATTTTTTGTTTGTTACATTTTATAATGACATTATGTTTGTTTGAAAGTTTTTCTTCTGTTTTTTCTTCTATTGAAATTCTGCCTCCTCACATTTTGTCTTCTGAAATTTTAAGTTTTGACATTTTGTGTTTCTAAATTTTATTATTTCGTCAAACAATAACTTCCAACGAATTGTCCTTTTATTTTCGAATTTTGATCTCTTGACATTTTGGCATTATGTCTTTTATTATTTTGACTTTAACATTTTGTCTTTTGACAAATTACAGTAAACCATTTTCTATCCTCTAACATTTTTACTATTCACATATCTTTTGTAAAGCTTTTCAAAATTTCATCCTTCCACATTTTGTCAAACAACAATTTACAACAAAACATTTGTCATGATAAATTTGAATTTTGACATTGTATCTTTTGACATAGTGTATTTTGACACTTTGTCAGTTGAGATTCTGTTAACTAACACTTTTTCTTTTGATATTTTGGCCTATGACATATGTTCTCTTAGCATTTTGAATGATGATGTTTTGTCATGTGAGTTTTTATCTATTGAGATTTAGTCTTTTGACATTTTGTTTCATCGACATTTTGTCTTATGAAAAATTTTCCACCAACATTTTGACTATTCACATCACTCAAAATTTTGTTAAATAAATATTTACAGCAAAGTGTCTTAATATTGTCTTATGAAATTTGATGGTTTGACATATTGACTTTTTGTAATTGAAAATTTTGTCCTTCGACATTTTGTCTTATGACATGTTGTGTTCATACATGATGTCTGAAGACATTTTGTATTATGGCATTATGTCTATTGACATTTTGTCTTTTGACATTATGTCTTTGACAATGTGTCTTTTAAAATATTATTGTTTGACATTTTTTTTTTGATATTCTGACATTTTTCCGAATGAAATTTTGTTTGTTCGAAAATTTGTCTAATGTTTTTTTTTTCTTTTGAAATTTCGTCTCTTGACATTCTGTCGTCTGACAATTTGCATCTGGAAATTTTAATGTGACATTCTGTCTCTTGGCCTTGTTTTTCATGACGTTTTTCACATTTTGTCTTTCAAAATTTTTACATACAGCATTTCGTCGAACAACAATTTTCAACACAATAACCTTATTTTGACATTTTGTCTTTAAACATGTTATCTCATGACATTATGTCATTTGACTTTGAATTTTGATTTTTTTTCTTATGAAATCCATTTTTTGACGTTTTCCGTCTTATGACGCTTTGTTTTTGAAATATTTTCTAAATATGTTTTGTCTTTTGACCCTTTGTTTGACATTTAGTCACCAGACATTTAGTCACCAGACATTTTGTCACTGGACAATTCGTAACTTAACTTTTTGTTTTTTTCTACATATTTTCTTCTGAAATTTTGTTTTTTGACTTACATTAATGATTTAATCCATCTATATCTTACACCTACGCAAATGCCATAAGAACGTTGTGTGAATATAACTTCTTTTTTCTAAAAGACGCCATCTTGCCATACAAATTCCACATTTGAGATCATGACCACGTTTACAAAAGCGTCTGTGTAAAAATAGTGTTGATGGTTAAGGAAAAATGGAAGACCAACACGATCAGTTTGCTTAGTGTGATAACTTTGGTAAAGTTTCAGATAGAAATTTGACCATTATGAAAATAATTCACACCTTAAAAAATTATTTAAACTATTTTTTAGAAATTTGAAAATATATATAGATTTCTAGAATACAAACATGTTAATAATCTTTCTCATTATTAAAGTCCACAATGTTTTGTTCCAAATAAGTGGTTGACTAGTTCTGGAGAAAAGCAAACGAAAAATCAAAAACAAAAAAAAATAACAAAAACAGACTTTATAATAGATTACATATATTTTATAGATATTACGATAATGTTACATATTTATACACACATTTTATAACAAATACTGAAAATTAACTCTTCATTCTTTCTTAGCGTTTCAAGCTTATTGCTTCCGCAATTAGATTATTGCTTGCTCTCAACTTAGTGTTCTAAATGCACTTGCACAGTTATTAATTAATAGCTTTCGATACCAGGTACCATTTTAGCATACGTATGATTGTGTGGCAAATACTATCATACCTTATGACCTGGGAGTCGAGAAATTTTCCTTAACGAAAAATGCATCTTTGAAGCAGAAATTTGTTCTGCGTGGCCCACCCTATTGACGGTTGTGAATACAAATTAATAAAACCTTTACAAGACCATACCGATTTTGAGAATGTTTTAGTGAAAGATGTTATAACCACTTGAGAACCTTCATAAAACCTTTTGGCTGCCATATGCGCATTTAATTTTATGGTGAATATTGGTACGATAAGAGACGAAAATTAATGCGCCCCGAAAATAATGCGAGTTTACTTCTACAAAAACAAAATTGGAACAAATGTATTTGATAAATTAATCATGAATTTCCTGAAAATTTATGGAATTCAATAGAGTTATCTAAAGAAATGCCAAAATTGGCCTTCGATCTACAGTTTATTTGAGTTACATTTACAATTTGGAGTATTTATTTTTCTACATATCAGTTATTTCATGTATTTCAGTATGGTGATTGGAAAAAAATCACAGTCTTGGCAAGAAACCTATTTATGTTCGCAATGGCTAATATAAAACTCTTTGGTCATTTGGTGACTTTCCTCAATGCAAATTTTCCATTTAATGCATTTATTGCAGGCAAAATGGTTTTAAAATGCTTCCTAAAACGGCATTTCAAAACAGCATACTACGGGTTCATAAAGTCAAAATAAAACTTTTGATAGGAGTAAAAGGAACTTTAGAAGACAAGCTTTTAAGATCGATGTAAAGAAGCTGTGTAGGATCCCATAAACCTGACTAAAAGTTGAAACCTATTGGCACCTTTTGGTACCATAATTAAACCAAATTGATTTCCAGTGGCTTTCATAAAACTTCAACAAATCTTAATAAAGCTGGATGGTTTTAGCAATGTTACTTGGGTGGTCTCCTATGCACAGTTCATTTGCATAACATTTGAAATTCGGTGTGTTGATTTTTCCACATTTCAATGATTTCTTATATTTCAATATGGCGATTGGAAGAAATCACTTTTTTTTTGTTTTCCAAAAAGCCAATTTATCTTTGTAATAAGGCTGGTTCGCTTCAAAGTATGGACATCTCTAAATGCGTATACCTCTGGAAATACTTCATCTACACGTGAAATATTTCGCAGACTGATGAACGTATGTCTGTTAATGGTATAAAATCAATTGTTGGTGATACTATGAGCACTTGGATCGAAGATGGCGTCGAAAAAAGAGCAAATACGAAAAGCAATTGTGTGTGGTCGCAATGAAAATCCGGATCTGTCAGTATGAACACTTGCAAAAAAAGCTTGGTTTTCCTGCAAGCACTGTCCATACCGTTCTTAAATCTTTCGATACACATTTACCCACAGCCAGGAAGGCTGGAAACGGAACAAAAACGGATCCCAGAAACCATCAGAAGGACGCAAAGGTGAAGCAAATATTGTAGAAGAGACCAGATCTTTCGGTACGGACTGTGGCTAGAAAAATAAAAATGTCCTCAACTTTCGTGTATACTTCCAAGCACAGGCAAGCTATCAAGTAGTTCAAGGTGAAACCTGTACCGAACCGTTATGATAAA
Organism: Aedes japonicus; assembly: GCA_034211315.2. Taxonomy (NCBI): domain Eukaryota; kingdom Metazoa; phylum Arthropoda; class Insecta; order Diptera; family Culicidae; genus Aedes; species Aedes japonicus. Next base: position 130,393 of record JASCZW010005331.1, read on the forward strand.
TAGAATGTGACAACTAAAACCCAGGATCGCAAGTTGTATCGCGAATATTTGACGAAGTTTTCCTGCGTGATAATGGACGATGAAACTTATGTGCTGGAAGATTTTAAATAAGCAGCTTCCCGGAATGTCTTAAAAGGCCAAGTTTCTCAACAAATGTTTGGTTTGGCTGGCAATATGCAGCTGTGGTCGATCAAGCCAAAGCTTCATCCCTACCGGAACGGTAAACAAGGAAATATACCGTGAAGAATGCCCCAAGAAGCGATTGTTACCATTCCTACGCAGCCATGCCGCTCTTTCGCTATCCTGGACGGATTTGGCATCTTTATAAAGCAAATTGAGTCCATATTGTAACGGAAGAGCCGAATCAACCTAACTGCTCGGTGTTGCGACCTATCAAGCGGTATTGGGCTCTGGTGAAGGGCTCTCGAGAACTCTTTCAATAGGACAATTCAGGCAGCCTTATTTAAAAACTGCAATTAGTTTTAAGATGACTAATAATGCACCAATCAATGAATCAAAAAGGCATCTTGAAGTGCACTAACAGCAAATTTGTTTTATCCCAAATTTAATCCATCCAGATTTTGTATCGCTAAAAATATTTGGTAAATTTGTGACTTCCCTCAATGCCAATTTGCATTGTTTGATGCATTTATAGGAGGCTATATGGTTTTAAAATGCTTTTCAACTGACCATAATTAGATTATACGAATGCGTCCTGAAACGGCATTTCATAACAACATTTTATGAGTTTTATAACACCGACAAACCGACATGAAACACAATCCATAACGACCGATTCTAATGTGCAGCGATTCCATCTGTCAAAACTTATAAAATCATTTTATCTAAATCGAATAAATGTGACCAGAATTACTCAGACAAGAACCTTCTTATCGAGGTCCCTAGAGATAGACGGGGTCATGGATGACCCCTCGTTGAGCAGTGCTACACATTTTAGAAAATGGCGTTGGCAAATTCCGAAACCCAAATGCTCCCTCGGTGAATATTCTGTGGAAGTTGTTCAGCTGGTCGCCTCGCAAAGAAGGAGAGAATATCGTTTATGATCCAAGTCACTCATTCCGCATAACGTTCGAGGGAACCGCTCTTCCTGACTATCTCGAAATCAATCAAGCGTTGATCCCGGTCCGCCTATTCGTCCCGAAAGTCTTGGTTTGCACAAACTGTAAACGAGTACGGCCACTCAGCCAAGATGTGCGATAATAAGGCTCGATGCGGCAAGTGCGCTGAGATCCATGACGAATCAACATGTACTTTCGTTTCGCCTCTGTGTATTCGATGTAATGCAGAACATGACCCGTCCCCAAAGAGTTGCCCTCATACGTAGACCACGTAGGTATGACCCGCCGAAAATTACTCGCAAAGTCCAGACTCTCATTCGCTGAGTTGCTTTCATAAACTCCTGTCCTCAAACGTGGTATGAAGTTAAAGTGCTGCCGATATTGAAACCAGGGAAAAATGCCACAGATTATAACTCCTATCGACCGATTTCACTCTTAGTGTGCGACAGAAAATTATTTGAAAAAATGTTACTAGTTCGTATGGAACACTGGGCAGAACGGCACAACATTCTTTCTGCTACACAATACGGTTTCCGACGTGGACGAGGCACACGTGACTGCCTAGCAAAGTTTTCTACTGCTATTCAAGTAGCATTCGCCAAAAAAGAAAACCTAACAGCCGTCTTTTTGGATATTTCAGGGGCCTTCGACTCCATTCGTATTGATCTTTTGTTCCAAAAACTTATAGCTTCAGGCTTTCCCCTTCAAATCAGCAACTTCCTGTTCACATTGTTGAACACAAAGAATTTGCACTTTACCATTAACGGACATACCAGAGAATCTCGCACAGGTTATCTTGGCGTTCCGCAAGGATCATGCTTATCCCCTCTTCTGTACAATATATACGTCAAAGATATTGATACTTGCATTCCAGGTGATTGTGAACTCATACAGTTCGCTGACGATGCGGTTTTATGGATATCTGAAAAGGATGACGAGATTGCTAGAACTCACATCCAATATTCAATTCAGAATCTCGAATCATGGTCAATTTCAAATGGATTAACCTTCTCTAGCAGCAAACCGAAGTTATTATATTTTCTAGAAAACATGAGACACCCAAAATCACAATAATGATGGACAACAATGAGTTAAAATCAGTAGAAACACACAAGTACCTGGGGATTTGGTTTGATCGAAAGTGTTTATGGGTGGTCAGATTAGAGACATTGTTAGGCAGTCGTCAAAAAAGGACTAACTTTTAAAAACGATTTGTAGTACCTGGTGGGGAGCACATCCTTCCGCCATGATCACGTTATATAAGACAACCAGACTCTCTGTAATGGAATATGGAAGTATAACATTCTGTAATGCTGCTAAAACGCATTTGCTCAAACTGGAGCGCATCCAATACCGAGCTATCAGGATCTGTTTAGGAAGTATGATGTCCACACCACACTTCCTCCTTGAGGTTATGGCGGGAATTAAACCCTTAAAGCTGAGATACGAAGAGTTGAATTTACGATTGCTTGCAAAAGCATCATTACAGATAGTCAGATTAATAGAGACCTTGCTGTTTTAAAAATCTCAGACCTGAGCACTATCTCGTTTCGTGTTACAATGCTCTCACTGAACTCAACGCTCACACAAGTACATACTCATGCTCTACCGACTTTGAAATTGAAGACTTTCTATTTGTTCCTCAAATTGATGTATCATTGCACGAAGAACTCCAAAATGTTACAGATAGCTCGCGTGAACAACTGGCAATTAACGTATTTCGAAGCAAGACAGAAGACGTTTCTCAAGAAAATTTATTTTCACAGACGGATCGAAAACTCTTGATAGGGGTTGGGTTTGGATTATTCCACAAGACCATCAGGCTCAGCTTTAGACTTGCACCTCCAGCATCAATATTTTGTGCAGAAGCTTTGGCAATTCACCAAGCGTGTGAAAATAATTGACGATCTGCCACTAGGGTACTACATAATCTGCACAGACGGTATGAGTACCCTTAAAGCGCTTTTTTCAAGTTTTTTCAACAAGCATGCAAACAGAACTGTCTTACAGATCAAACATACTGTAAGGACGCTTTACGCTAAGGGGTATGTAGTTAAGTTTTTGTGGGTCCCGGCTCATTGTAGGATAAATGGCAACGAGTCCGCAGACGATCTCGCAAAAAATGGAGCAATAATAGGAGATTTCTTCCGATCGTCACATCCAAACCGGAAGAATTCTTACCTCTGATCAAAAGTTACATACTAAACAAATGGCAACAAAAATGGACAGAAGATGATCTGGGCAGGTTCTGCCATTCAATCTTACCTAAAATTAATGTCAAACCTTGGTTTAGTCAGCATGACTTTAACCGAAACTTAATTAAAAATATGAGTAGATTAATAGCTAATCACTTTTGCCTCTCAAACGTGTTCGTGGATTCAATAAACGTTCTCAACGAACACGAAGATAGATGTCAGTAATACGATTTGAACTAAAATATTAAGACATTTTCTATTGTCATTCATGTCGGTTTGTCAGTGTTTATATATCAAAATAAAACCTTTTATAGGATTCAAAGGAATTTTTTAAGACAAGGTTTCAAGATCGTGATAACTATGCTCTGTAGGTTCTCACAATCCTGACTAAGTATAAAACCTATTGGCAACGCTTGGTATCATAATAAAATCAACTTTATTTCTAGTGGCTTTCATAAAACTGAATAAAACTAGATGGTTTTGGCAATGCTTATTGGGAGGTGTTCTCGGTTTCCAATAAAGAGAGTAGTTCGTCACGTACACTGAATCATATTTGAGCAATTCGACCGTTCCACTCTTTATATACTGCGGTAGAAACATTTATTCATTAAAATTTCGAAAATAATTCTAACGCAGAGGACCTCCATTACTGAATTGGGAACCGAATGTGCCGTTTTCGACGCCGTGAACAAATGAGTACCTTTTAATCATAACCTCTGGCATGATTCAGGACAAAAGAAGCTAAGTGAATCAACGGCTTAAGAAGGTTATTGAAATAATAAGGCAGAAAAATTACTGTTTTGATTGCTTGCTTCTGAACATTCATTCGGACTTACTTTTTTTATTTTTCCGAGCGGCATGTGAAATTATGATCATTTCGGGTAGGTGCCAAATTCCAAATTGCCTTGGAAAGGTATTGAAATTTTTTCGGAGCACCACCATCCTGTTTATAAAAAGCTTTTTCATTCCAGAACCTGCCTGGGAAGGCGCGAGGCGACGCCGAATGTGAGAAATAAATTTCATCCACTCACAACATGGTGCAAGGATTATTTTGAAATGTTGAAATTAATGATGAATTATTGAGTCTGTGGGCTTCTCCACTCACCATCTTCCCGCTATTCATGTGATTATTTTTCGTTTCAAGCGTCGTTCCACAGCTCAACGCCTGTATTTTGTCAGTTTGGTCCAACGGATCCTGCGAGTGCGGGCGATTCCCGAATTCCCTCGTTGGTTGGTTGATGGTGGTGGTCTTGGTGGCGTTTAATCACTCAGCTTTCAGTCGGGTCAACGGATTTGATCGCATCGTGGCCACCACGGACATGAAATTGATGAGCACCCCCCTGTTTGTGGGTTGAAGTGTGTGTCCAGTTGAACAAAACATTCGTTGATTGATCTCATTTTTCACCACCACGACGAGTTCTAGGAATCGCTTGGCCCAAATATGACCCAGCCGATCGTAATGCCCTCAATCAAATGGACTTTTGTGTAGCCTGGATGGATAACCTGTTCTTTATAGTTTCTTTATAGTCCCCGTGGGATCGGGGCGCCTCGGTGGGTCGATGTGAAGTTTATCCGAAAGAAATTCATCACAAGTAAAGGCATCGTGTAATCCGTACGGATTATCTGCATATCAAAGCATCTGGACTTCGAAGTCATCGGAAATCATGTTTCGAAATTTTCTTCTCCAACCGTTCATCATCAACAGCACCGTCACTCCCATGTTCCGTAACAAAGAAGATTCATGAAAAATAAACTCTCGTTTGTTTATTGATTACAACTGGGCAGAAGAGACATGCACATACCTACCTACCTACCTACCTGCCATCGCCTCCCGAAGGCAAGTCCATCAAAGCAAAGAGGAGAAAAAACAAACAAACTAATTTATTAACTTACATTTGTTTCAGTTTATTATCTGATCATTTTATTTCCACCCCGCCTCGCATCTCGCGTCCCTTTCCCACAGTGTGACGTTTGACGATCGCCTTCTCATCAGCTCGCTCGCATGCGCCCATCCATCAGTCAAGTCCATGTTATGTTCATGCCCATACCAACAGAGCATAGAGAGGTGACTTCTGGCAGATTGATAAACTTCTTCACCTGGGCCACCTGAACCCCAATCGATCTGCCCATTCCAGTTGTTAAATTGTTGTCGATTCGGCGAATGGAATCAATATGGCAGCTAAATAGAGGAACGAGCATCTGGGATGGGTGGTTGTAATTGTCATTTCTGAGTAGCGCGCTGTTGCATTCATTGGAAACAGTTCCTCCACATGCCCAGTTGTTGTGGTACATGAACTAACAAGGAAACGCGAGTGGACGATGCGACTGGAAGAAAAAGAAGACAAGAAATAACACACACAGTTCAGTTGAATGCCAGCCAACAATATATTAATGTTTATAGCTGTTGAATATAAATATAATATTTATAATTTTTGATGAAATATAGTCGCTACAGGAGGGCCATGAACATGAACGAACGGGTGTGCTTCTGCACCTTTCCACGACGCGAAATTGGAAAACAGAGCTGAGTTGGATGGCTTCCAGAGAAGCTCTGCTGGCCAATGACTTCTCTGGCTGGCCGGTTGTTTTTTTTTGGAATTGGCTGGGCGGGTAAAGTGACGAGACGCTTCACAGGGTGCCATTGTTAGTTGGGAAGATAGAAATATGAGTTTCGACTCACAATTGAATGAGCTCGAGCAGTACGAAAAATTTTCATTTGTATTTAGATCAGGTCATCACAGTGACCACAGTCAGTGACGTGCAAAAAAATGGATTTTTTTTATTTGTACAGGCTTAATCGATCCAACATTACATAGCCAAGTTTTCATGTTTGTAAACATCAGTTATTTTAAAACTAAGGTATGTACGCATCAAAATCTATCCAAAGAAAAACTCGCAGTACGACATTAAGGAGTGTATCGAAAATAAGCTATCCACAAACTTTCTTTAAAATTATGTTGAAAACCGATATTTTATTCATACAAAAAATTGATCCTTTATTGTACGAGGTTAAACTTGAACAAAATGAAGACCGGATGAAATTTAAGTTATTCCTTCACGAATTTTTGAGCTTTGGATCGAATGCTCTTCATCAAGTTCCGGACAAGTGTTGCATCGCTTTTTTTCGACGCTTGAGCCCAAATTTTTTTGAACTCCTGCATGTTCCCAGCTGCTTTACCAGTCTTCTTGAAGACCATCTTCACGATTGCCCAGTAACGTTCGATGGGTCGAAGCTGAGGGCAATTTGGTGGATTGATATTTTCCTCAACGAAATCTATACCCTTTTCCGCAAGCCAATTGAGAGTGGTTTTGGCATAGTGAGCCTCCGCTAAATCCGGCCAAAACAGTGGAGGTGTACTATGCTTCTTATATAAAGGCAACAATCTCTTCTGGAGCACTCAGATCGATAGATTTCCGCATTTATAGTTCCGGTAGTGTAAAAAACCACAAGAACATATTGCTTGCCATACCAGTACCTTTCGACCGAATTTCTCCACTTGAATCGACCTGTCCGCATCGCTCACATCCTCCCCAACGACGGCAGTAAAGTATTGTGAACCCGGAAGGGTTTTTGAGTCCTCCTTTACATAGGTCTCATCGTCCATCAAAACGCATGCATCCGGACGCTGCAAAAGATGCGAATACAATTTCCGGGTCCTTGTTGCTGCTCGCTTCTTCTGTTCTGCACTTTGTTTCGAGATTTTCTGCTTCTTGTAGGTCTTCAGGTGGTTTCGCCTCTTGATACGCTGGATCATTCCGACACTCGTTCCTGCTATTTTGGCCAAATCACGTATTGACATTGATTTGTTCTTCATGATTAGAGATACCACTTTCTGCTCCAGTTTCGGGTTGGAAGAACCGGGTTTTCTGCCTCTTCCTGGTAGCTCATCCAAAGAATAGTGTTCCCCAATCTTATTAATGATGGTTTTAACACTCGCATAATGAATTCCAAACCGCTTCCAAACCCTTCTCACATAGCCATGTGTCCTGAACCTTAATTTTCACTTCCTTTTCAATACGCGACATTTTGAAAACACAGAGTTTGAACCGCACAAACAAGTAAACAAAAGAAAGCTGACAGTCAAACGCACAGCATGCAGTGTTCAGAGCATAAAAAAACATCACAAATACATGCGTACAACGCAAATGTATGTGGATAGCTTATATTCGATACACTCCTTATTTCTATATATTTTCAAATCAAACAAAGAATCATCGTAACAAAAAGTTAGTTTATGACTCATTTACATCAAAATATTATTATTCAAATTTGTTACATTCGTATGATCGAACTTTACGTTTGATACCATTCATTAAGTACTGCATAGTGTCCGCAGTCACCTTTTTCGAAGCATCTACCAACTTTTTAGCAAAATATTTATCATTATTTGCCTCTCCTTTCGATTTCCCAAGCTTCCGCTTTACAATGGCCCACTATCTTTCAATTGGACAAAGTTCTGGGGTGATTGGAGGATTACAAAGTTGACGCTGATTCCTGCATACCACTCCTGAGCCGCTTTACCATCAGGCCAAAAAAACACAGAACTCTTGTGCTTTTGAATGAATGGTAGAAACCGTTTTTGCCGACAATCGTTGACGTAAACTTGTTGGTAGTTGTACCTGTAGTTATGAAAACTGTGCTCTTCAAGCCACAACTACAATAAGTCTGCCAAACCGTGTACTTTTTAGAGACTTTCGAACATTTGTTGGCCTTGAAATGATCGTCAGCCTTGCCACGTTGCAATGCGGTAAAAAACTCAAGACCAAGAAGCTGCTTGAAGTTTGCTTTGACGTTTGTTTCAACATTCATAACTACGCAGTCAGATTTTATCAGCAATTTGTAGTACAGCTTACGGACTGTTTTCCGGCTTCTCGTTCCTGTTTGGGGTTTGTTTTGCCTTGAACGACGTTTTTTGACAATTTTTAGAAAAACTTTTTTTTCCTTAGAAGCGTTCATCTTTTGGACAATTTTATTGCCTTTATTAAGAAAATTTTTCGTCCAAATCTATGCTAGCCTAAGTCTCGTCCTTTTCGAGTTACAGGGTGTGGCAGAAAATAATGCGAAAATTTTCAAACTTGAGTATTGGGTTAATTCGTGTAGCTAGTGACTAATTTCTGTCGAAAGTGTATTTGTTTATGTTTACTTTCAAGTGCTGCATCCTAACATTCTATTTGTTTTATTGTAAATTCGTCACAATATTCGTGAAAGAAGTGATCACCAGTTTGTTGCTCGCCTAGAAGAAGCCGAAAGAGATTGCCAAGGTGGTACGGTGCCACATAAAAAATCCCTGCAGGATGGTCCTAAGCAGCGGAAGCCGGGAAGCGGACGTCCGCGCATTGCACGCACGCCGAACGTGATCAAATCGGTTCGTGCAAAAATGGCTCGCAACCCGGTGCGTTCCGTTAGAAAACTTGCAAAGGAAGCCAATATTTCGGAGAAATCCATGCGAAGAATCATGATCAAAGAAGACCTGCATGCATCTTCCAGAGCAAGAGTGAAACACCACTTGATTACGAACCAGGTCAAGGAACTACGAGTGACTTGTTCCAAGAGATTACCTTCCATTTTGAAGAAGGAAAAAATTATAATCCTGTTTTCCGACGAAAAGCTTTTCAGCATCGATGCTGTGGCCAACAGCCGCACGAACTGGTTCATTTCATCGCAGAAAATGGAGAACGTTCCGGAAAAAGTGAAATTCAAATTTCAAACCAAACATCCGGCTGGTGTCATGATGTTTCGCTAAGTGGCATCCAACGGTTTTAAAATGCCGCCTGTTTTCATTGATACTGGAGTTAAAATACCATACCAATACCAAAGTGTATATCGGTATGTTAAAGGACCAAGTGCTTCCCTGGGTGAAGGCCAACTTCTTCGAGAACCAAAACGTTGTCTTACAGCAGGATGGAGCGCCATGTCAATCGTCCAATCGAACCCAACAATGGTTTTGGCCGAAGGATCTATGGCCCCCCAGTCCAGATCTAAATCCGTTGAATTATTCGATTTGGGCATATGTTGAAGCACGAGCCTGCACAACATCACACTCTACACACTCAGATTATTTTACCGAAATCTGTAAAGTTTTACCGAATTCTCAACAGCTGAACGTTCGGTTATCCGATTTTACGGATTTCGATAAAATTTTACGGAAATCCGGTTATATTTTTTCAGATATCTGTAAAATTTCACCGAAATCCGAAAAATCTGATTACCGAACGTTCAGCTGTTGAGAATTCGGTAAAACTTTACAGATTTCTGTAAAAAAATCTAAGTGTGTAGTGTGAAAACCCTGAAGTCAACCATAACACGCACATGGCAGTCAATGTCGGAGGACTACGTCCGAAAGGCATGCTCTGGCTTCCGGCGTCGGCTCGAGGATGTTATTAATAACAATGGAGGACACATTGAATAAATTTGTTTATAAGGATTTAATAAAGATAACTGCACTCGAAAATGTTAATATTATTGCTTGAATTAGTTGAAAATGGGATTTGCAAGAAAAAGAACAAATTTTCGCATTATTTTGTGCCGCACCCTGTATGATAATATTCAAAAATTGAACAAAAAACTTAAGCCCTTTTCAAACAGTAGTCTGGAAACATTAAAAAAAAGTCGCTTGAAAAAACATAGTCGATACACCCGCAAAGATTCATTAGATTCTGAGAGGGTGCTGCCAAACACGAAGACGAGTTGGCGTGGAATTCGTCATATACTGTCACTTTCTTCATTTTTTGAACGAAAGAATACAATGTTTTGATCTTATCAGCCACATCTCAGATAGAAATGTTCGGATTTTGCATAATCAGCCGAAGGTCGTCCAAACTGTCTTCAAGTTCAGAATTTAATATCAACAATTTTAAAAGTAATACGATACTTATACAATGTTACGATATGTGTTCAAACATATTCCATGAATGTCCTGGAAGACCAACAGACATTGTGAGATAACTTTGAGACATTATTTACCAAACAAACTAACTTATCTTTGTAGAGCTCAAACAGCTACTGTTAAAATAGTTGACCATAAGTTTTGAAGGACCATTTGAATGACCTTAAATTAACAAGGGTATCTTATGATTTATGTGGATGTTTCAGAATATTCATAGAATATGTTTGAATATTTATCGTAGCTTTGTGTAGCCCAAAAAGCTACGGTTACTTCGGTTCTGAAGTCAAGGTCAGTTTTTATGAATTTGACCATTCCAAGATAGTCTGACTGATGACTGGTGGCCTTTCAGAAGATTGAATGAATGTTTTTTAATGCATATCGTAACCTTTCATAAGTTTTAAAGTTGTTCTTACAACTGTAGGTCCTATGTTTCGATCTCAAGGATAGTTTGGATGGCCTAGAGCATGTCACTTTGCTTTATAATGTTTGTTGACCTTTAAGAATATTAATTGAATATGTTTGAATATTTATTACAACTATGTATTGTCCAAAAAATACTGATACAACGGTACATCTTAAATTTTGAACGCCAGGACAGTTTGGTTGACCTCAATTATCCTCCCTAAAATAATATCGGATAGTGGTTCCGAAGAATGGGGGCAAGGCTTGAGGCACGGGTGAGGTTTTAGTGTAGTGAGAAGTGGGCACCCTCATCCTCACACTCTGTGTTCTCTAGGACTATATATGCAGATTTTCCCTCCAGTGAAAAAAAAAGAAAAGAAAGGAAAAAAAACCAACCATCTTGTGTATTTTAACGTTTGAAAATATTCATTCAAAATATTTACTTGAATACGTCACGCAGCCTTGTACAACTCTACTGACGTGGCCTTGTACAGGTACTTCCGTAGATTTAAGTTCTTAACTCCAGGAAAGTTTGGATTACCTAGAATATCCCAAAATTGTCACATTTTGTCTATTGACTTTCAAAACTATACAATGAATATCGTTCAATACATATTATACCTTTGCACACTTCAAAAACTTACTGTTACATCTGTAGATCTTTTGTTCGGAACTCAACGACAGTTTAGATGACCTCGCTCAAGAAGATGTTCGCTCATCACCATGAGGCATCAAGTGTGAACATTAATGTTTTTGGCTAGAATGAAAGATATGAAGAGAAAGTGTTGAAAGTTCCGTCAGTGTGCGGCAGGTTGGAAATAGAACAGATATTTTCATTTTAGGAAATTGAGCGAAAAGGGCATCATCAGAATGATTTGAGACAGTAGATGCCCGTGAAGTCTTTAGCAATCCGGAAGATAAACCCAGAGCGCAGGAGGTTTTGCCGACAGCGTACGAGATATGCTGCTTGAAGGTGAGTTGGGTGTCCAGAATTACTCCTAGGTCCTTGACTTGACTGAGGCGTTCAATTTCGGTGCCGTACAAGACATACTTGAATAAAATAGTCTGTTTCTCGTGCAAAAACGAACTAACCGTGCATTTGGCCGGATTGACATCCATGCGATTCAGATTGCATCAGTCGGCAAAAGCATTCAGCTGACCTTGACAAAAAGTGACAGTCATCGAGTGAGTGCATTTGAAGATAGAGTTTCAGGTCATCTGCGTGCGTCATAGTCGTGGTCTTTCAAAAGTCAAATTTACGTCGTTGAAGTAGATTAAAAAAATCAACAGTCCCAAGTGACTACCCTGCGGCCAAGGCTATACCAGACATGGCCTTGAACATGTTACTTAGACTGACAATCTCCTATGACTACAGCCAGATGCCTGTGGTCAGTGAGGTACGATTGAAACCATTGCAGCAGGTATTCGTTGATCCCAAGCCTGTCCAGTTTGGCAATAGCTATGCGGTGATTCAATTTATCGAAGGCTGCAGACAAGTCGGTGTAAATGACATCCGTTTGGGCGCGTTTCTCTATACTGTCAGTAATGTAGGAAGTAAGGCACAGCAGGTTAGTGGCAGTGGAGCGACCAACCATGAATCCTTGCTGGTCGGTACTAATATACGGTTTGCAATTAGCGAGCAACGGTTCCATAATTACAAGCTCAAACAGTTAATCAACAGCGCCAAGCGAAGTTATGCCACGATATTTACCAGCGTCCCGTTTGCTGCTTTTTTTGTGTACTGGGAACATGTGCGCAAATTTCCAAAATCAACGAAAAATACCGACAGCCGCAGATAGTCGAAGGACGAAGAATTCCATCCGGCCCGGGATTGTGAGATAATTTCAGTTTAGAGCAGGCCTTGATTATCATCTCTGCATCGATGTCGACTTGGCGCAAGGTATGACCGGCAATTAGAACGTAGATGGCCGCAAGTCTAATGTGGTCATCGCTCTATGTCTTTCCGGTGAAAACGCTAGAGAATTTCTCGGAAAATAGCAGGAAAATACCCTACAAGGTGGAAGCCTTGTTGCCGTGGAGCGACATAGACTACGGAAGGCCAACTTCGTGGCGTTGTTCGTTTAAAACTTTCCAAAATTATTTAGGACGTGACTTGAGCTTTCTCTGTATTCCACGCCGATACTGGAGAAAGCAACGTTTCGCAACTCGTTTGTATTCGTGATTCATCATAACATAGTGACGACTTAGAAATAGTATCCGGTGCGAGCTTTCTTGCCAGATTTCAAGCGACGAAGTTCGCTCGTTTGCCAGGGTGGACAAGACGTATGACGGTGGATTATCTTCGGAACGTGTCTGTCTATGACATATGCCAGAACGTTGGAGAATGTTTGAGCGGCTGACAAAATGTTATCCTAATCGAAAAGCGAGAGTAACTTGGCGATATTGCGATGATTGACACGAACAAAGTTGTAGGAAACTGTGGCAGGTGAAATTTCTCAATCATGTTTGTAATCTGATAGTTTGGAAACTTAACCGCGTGGATCATCGATAGGCAAATAACGGGGAGAAGAAATGTAGACGTGGCGTGAAGTGGTGATAAGTGATGAAAAGTTAGTTTCACTAGAGGAGAGGGAGCTTCGCATAAGTAGGAGTGCCTGCAAAAAAAGGTTGCTACCCTTAATCAAACAGCATAACAAGCCTACAATCTTTTGACTTGATCTTGCTTCCTGCCATTACTCTTAATATTCACTGGCGTGGTCCAAAAGAAACAATGACGTATTTGTACGAAAGGAGATGAATCCACCAAACTGCCAAAGGATTCGCTCTATCGAAATTTTCTGAGCTTTGACGAAGGCGAAGCTGAGAAAACACATGATATCAGCGGATAGTGTTGAAGAATTTAAGAAAAAATGGGCCAAAAATGGTGGAAATGGCAGGAGAAAGCACTGTGCAGATGGAACAAAGGAGCTACAATTGTGTCATTACCCAGGAAACCAATAAGCATTAGCATATGCAGTAAATCAACCCTAAGTCATCATTTCAGATGCTACAAGCTTTATACTAGCATTATATTAGCATCTTGAATGCTATCTGTTTTAAAGTAGAATTTCAAATATGTTTTGAATGCTTGTAGCATGTAATAAGCATTTTGAATGCAAATTAGCATTAAGAAAGCATTATCATAGCATTGCAGCAAAGCAGCCATATGTTGGGACAAAAGCGGCATTTGTGTAGCATTTAAGGCGACTAAGTTGCTTGATAGGCTGCCGTAAAAACGCTTTGAAACTGCTTACTGGTTACCTGGGAGGTGCTTTGTCTTATAGTCTTGTAGTAATCAAGTAAATTTGTACTGGGTTCCTGGCCATTGTGGAATTGATGGAAACGATAAAACCAATGAACTAGCAAAACTCGGATCATCTCATCGTAGGACCCTCTTCTCTAAGGATGGAGATAAAAGCCTGGCAATGCTTGATAGTGGAGGCAAACTGGAACAACACTCTCATAGCTATGCAATTAAAGCGTTTCGTTATTCCAAACATTTGAATGACTCGCAAATTACTGGATCTCACCAAAAAAGATCTAACCTAATCTACAGACCTTATAACTGGCCAGTGCCCGAGCCAATATCACTTGAAACTGATAGGAAAACTTCAAGATGGTTCATGTCGATTTAGTGACAATGATAGAGAAGTGTCCAAAAACATCTTATCAACACTTCCCACCCACTTGCGGATCATAAGGACCTGGCCAGGTGTTGTGCAAAGAGATCGATAGACGAAGAGTCTGTTACACCCAAGGCAGCCCTTTTGGCGCTTCCATCGTCTCTACAACAGCCAACCCAGGATTATGTATGGTCGGAAAAGACTATGCTATGCTATGCTATGAGCCTTTCAGTTGTGTTGTTAATGCTTTGTTTTTGTTCTTTGTTCTTCAGTCGATATAGATTCCATGTATTTAGTGCAGTAAATTATACTTAATGAAGTAAATTATATGTATTTAGTGAAGTAAATTATACCGGTGAATGTTTAGCGCATTTTCATATTTTTCAGTATTATTTTTTCGGTGTAGTCTCTACGGTCTAGGATTAATAAACAAATTCAATGATTAAGGCTTTCAACTAGGATAAAAATCGACCAGATCTACCAGTGAACATAGTGGCGTTACATTTTCTCTGTTTCCTGATGCGCTGTACATTCGGCTCGAATGCCCAACTTCATCGCTGCCGTGTATGCTAGATCTGGCGTCCCCTGTGGTGCCATGTTTTTGTATAGGGATACAATTTGGAGCACAAATCCTCTGACAAGTTATATTTCACCACCCGTTCTTATATTCTTAAACATTCTTGTCTTTTCAGAGAGCGAGTAATAGCGCTATAATCATAAGCCATATGTGGCTAGGGCCATAGTTAATGCTAAGGTCCCAACCGTTTGAAGAGAAATGGAGCATCACTTAACCTTCTTAGACTAGATGCTCCCGACGATCATTTTTAAAGAAAATTGTTCTGTTCACCAAACAGGATATTCTGTTTAACTATTCTCTCTGACTACTCATTTCCATTTTCCTTTGATATCTACTGAAGGCTACGTGGTTTCCTCGTGTCTTCTTAAGGTGGATACCAAATCCTTCCTATCTCTAACGGTTGCATGGGCGTGGCCAGGTCAGCGATTGAGGAGTGTCTTCGTGGAGATTATTGCGTGAAGAAACATATCAGTAACTGTATACGTTCATGGTGACATGAAATGACATTCCTCATCGTAGCTCCATCCACGAGGTGTGCAAACGTCAATGCTAATGATAATGCTAATGGATAGAGAAGTGTCCAAACACTTGCTATGCCACTGCCCGGCAATCGCCAACAAAAGATTTAAGCACAGAGAACAGACGTAGGACAGTTGATCAATAACTGTCATGTCAATGTTTATCAATAAAAACCCTAGTACATAACCTGAAACGTTTTGTTTATTTTTCTCTGCACTTGCTTTTTATACCGGCTGCCCATATTTACTTTTACACACGTTTTTCAAGAACAGGTATATGGACATCAATGTCTGTTCTCTGTGATTTAAGTTCTTCTACAAAAAGCTACTAGAACCCTCTAAGATCTGGAGGACAAACCCTAATACGGTAAGCCACTTTATTTGGTGTTTTATATCGTTTATATTTTTATTATAATTTTTTATAGTAAAAAATTGGCGACCATTTCTAGCAATAGTGATGCCTCATGCTGACTATAGAATAGATCTACAAATTGATCGCAGTGATAAAGATACCCAACATGCATTTTAAAATGTAGCTATCTACCCTAAATCTTCCCTGTCTGATGGCTCTGGAAACTGTGACAATCCATGCAAAAATATTGAAAGTGAACCTGTTCTGTTCGCGTTTTTCAAAACCAAACTCTTGATGATCAAACTGAATATCATCCCGTTCCAGCAGGTCCCCTTAACAAATCCGCTCCCTTGTCTATTCATCCAAAACCTGGTCCCGGGTTGGGGTGGTGATGAATGATCCTAACCCAGCTAAAACTACTTCAACATGGAACACACTACCGGGCGTAATCGAAGACCGAGGCTCGGCGAAGAACCAGTAGCCGTGTAACACCGTTGTCCATCATTTGTTGAGCAAATGTTTCGGAGATAAGAAAACGGACTCTCGCCAGAAGGTAGAGGCGAAGATCAACACAAAAGCGAAGCCAGTTTGTCGCTGCGAGTGATAAATGTTGGCTTATTACTGAGTGAGTGTGTGTGCGCGCATCGATCCAAGGTGGTGTACCACCAAACATCGTCAAAACGTGATAAAGTGAGACTGTAATCTGATAGTTTGGAAACCTAACCGCGTGGATCATCGATAGGCAAATAACGGGGCGGAGAAATATAGACGTGGCGTGAAGTTGTGATCGGTCTCCCTGGAATGTTTTCTAGATTGACTAATTCCAAGCAGCAACCTGCCAGCCACCGAAATCTCTTCATCTCCGGATGACGAGTTCCAAGAACCCACGGTAATTTATCGGAACAAGCAGAACTAACGTTCAATTGTTTGGGTCCACGGAAACGAATCCTGCAAACAGAACGCCAACGTTGCGATGATTGATGACGAACAATTAATCAATGAGCCACGAGACGGGAAGAACCGAGAGGAATCCAAAGTGCGCTCGGTGCACAATGACTTTTTGTGGAGTCTGTTTTGTGTGGCAGTTCGAAGAAGCCAAACAGGAAAAAAGCGCAGTCCTGAAATAAATGAAAATCGGGTGGAAGTGATAAAAGATCGCTTAAGAGGTTGAAACCTGACCTCTCGCATCAGTTCAGTGTGATCTCGCTCTAAGAATGGCATGAATTAATGATGTTTTCTGACGGCGCGAGAGTCACGCCTGCCTGGCCTGGAAGGGTTCTGGACCGTTGAAATGCTATCTGGGTTTGAAAAATTAAGACATTTTTATCGTCACTTGCTGGCGTTGGAAGGGCTCTCCAGGTCCAGGCGGAGGGCGGCGACACACGGGCGCCTCGAGGGAAAGTGTGAACAAATTGGACAATAATAGTAATGGATAGTAATTCTTAGAAGTGAGTGATTTCCTCCAGTGACTGGGCACGGTGTTACGTTTCAAAGATCGCCACCAGTCAGTGGTTGTTGGTGTTTGGTGATTCACAGCAAACTTTTCAGACGCGGAGTAACAGGTTCTATTAGTCACGCAGAAACGCAGCAAGGAGCAAATTCAACATAGTTGCTATTAGCTTCATCCGAGGAGATTGTACCGTCTAGCTTGTGAGTCAAATAGTAATTGATTCATATTTATGATGGCCATGATTTGTAAAACAAAATCTACGACAACTTTTTATCTTATCTGGAATGTGCAGACAGCGTTGCCAGATTATTTTTCTTTCTCATCTTGAAATTTTGCCATAATTTTTTTGATTATCTGTGCATAAGTGCATACAATTTTGGCAAAAATCTTTGCTTCAAACTATGTTTTGTAACAGTAGAATGGAGTTTTTTCAGGTGCCTGAATACTACTGCACTTATTTTTTATAATTGCTTTAGAGTAGAATGCAAAATAAAACAGAAGTAGACAGGGTGCGGCAGAAAATAATGCGAAAATGTTCAAACTTGAGTATTGGGTTGATTCGTGTAGCTAGTGACTGATTTCTGTCGAAAGTGTATTTGTTTATGTTTACTTTCAAATGCTGCATCCAAACATTCTATTTGTTTTATTGCAAATTCGTCAAAATGTTCGCGAAAGAAGTGATCACCAGTTTGAGCTGATGCCGGAAGCCAGAGCATGTCTTCCTCCGACATTGATTGCCATGTGCGTGTTATGATTGACTTCAGGGTTTTCACACTAGGTTGTGATATTTTGCAGGCTCGTGCTTCAGCATATGCCCAAATCGAATAATCCAACGAATTAAGATCTGGACTGCTTGGAGGCCACAAATCCTTTGGCCAAAACTTCATGTTATCGTTCAGCCAATGTTAGGTTGGCCTTCACCCAGGGAAGCACTTGGTCCTTTAACATACCGATATACACTTCGGTATTGATTTTAACTCCAGCATTAATGAAAATCGGTGGCATATTCAAACTGTTGGACGCCACCAAGCCAAACATCATGACACCAGCCGGATGTTTGGTTTGAAATTTGAATTTCACTTTTTTCGGAACGTTCTCCATTTTATGCGGTGAAATGAACCGGTCCATGCGGCTGTTGGCCACAGCGTCGATGCAGAAAAGCTTTTCGTCGGAGAACAGGATTATCATTTTTTCCTTCCTCAACAAGGAAAGCAATATCTTGGAACGAGTCACTCGTAGTTCCTTGACCCAGTTCGTAATCAAGTGGCGTTTCACTCTGGCTCTGGAAGATGCATGCAGGTCTTCTTTGATGATTCTCCGCATGGATTTCTCCGAAATATTGGCTTCCTTTGCAAGTTTTCTTATGGAACGCACCGGGGTGCCAGCAATTTTTGCACGGACCGATTTGATCACGTCCGTTTCCCGCCTTCCGCTGCTTAGGACCATCCTGCAGGGGCTTTTTATGCGGTAAACTGTTGCCAAATGGTACCCTACCACATTGGAAATCTCTTTCGGCTTCTTCTGGGCGAGCAACAAACAGGTGATCACTTCTTTCGCGAACATTTTGACGGATTTGCAGCACTTGAAAGTAAACATAAACAAATACACTTTCGACAGAAATTAGTCACTAGCTACACGAATTAACCCCATACTCAAGTTTGAACATTTTCGCATTATTTTCTGCCGCACCCTGTATATTCTTAATGCTAATCTAACGTTTCATAACTTGGCAACTGCTAAATTGATGCGGTCCCGCATTAATGTGGTTGGTTTTTGATTGAATAAGTGCAATAATATAATGCTTGTAGATACTTGGGTTGGATCGTAGGATGATAGTCTTGGTGTCCATACTCAGGTGGTTCCGGATTTTGGACTTTTTTAGATTATATTGCGAGAAAACTCTCTCCACCGTGGAAATTGAGTTCATTTTCTGAAGAAAGCCTTGTTTCACAAAGAGCAAATATATCACAATCGGAATTGTGAACTAAAAACTCGAAGTCTAGTTTAGGCACCAGACTACGGCAGTTCCACTGTAGTACAGTAATCATATCTCCAACCTGATTCGATGAATTATCCTTCAAAAGATATGATCGATGCTAGGAGGGGCCATGAAACAGTCAATTGCTTAAGGTATGATTCCAATGTCGGAAGCAAGGCAGAAACTAAGCACCTAAGAGAGTCTTGTATATTGAACATGTCTAAAATGAATGCCACAATGTTCGAAAAAGCTATCAATCCTCGATCGGACTTGGGTTCCTTTAGGAAAGGTTGAGGAGTAGCATTTTTTTTATTATTATTCTTTTTGGGGAATGGTGGGAAGTCCTTACTATATCCAGGAGTTGGAACAACACTAGCCTTTGGTTTTGCAATTTGTTCCCCATGAACTTGAACATTATTCAATCTTGTGGAGGTGACTTTTGTTATCTTACGGCTCAGAAAAACGTTTCCTTTTCAATACTTTATTAGTGGAATGGTTATATTTAATATATGGTTGAATATATGGTTCATGTTTGAATATATGGTTCATGTTTAGTAAAAATTGATTAAGATTGAGTTACTGGGAATATAATTTACCAATATCGAGCCGGAATTGGAAAATCACGCTCATTCTCTTATCCATTCATAGATACTTACATATATACATGCACACATACACATGTACATATATACATATAGCGAGTCAAGTTGACCAGCGAGATCAAGGAAGGGGAGCTTTCCTCCAGATGATTTCGAGAAACATCTTCGTAAGAAGTCAGAAATAGGTATATGTATATCGAAGTGGCAGCAAGAGAAATCTTCTTAGATCCGTAACTCTCGGTAATACCAGAAAAGTGGTATTTCTATACCGAGTTGATTAAACAGATCATTAGGCGCTTTGATCTGAACGATCCAGTTCTGACTACTGCATCGAGCGTTGACCTCAAGAAGTTTAACATAACAATTAATGTCAATTTCCACGATTTCAACATGATACGCCTGGATAGAGATGATTCTTATGGTATCAAGTAACTGCAAAGAATAAAAACCTTTGCATAGCTTCAGTTTACGTTCCTCCCAGAACTTCCATTAGCCGTAGTCAACTTTGGAATTTAGTTTCTATTCTTTCGTCCCCTGTATTGATTCTGGAAGCCATGAATTCCCATGGTACTGGGTGGTGGGACCTATATGATTACAATAGGGCGGCTATTTTTTTTATGATTTATAGGACGATTGCAATTTGTCAATTTTGAACACTGGTGATGCGACACGCATGCCTAAACCTCCTGCTCAAGAAAGCAGACTCGACCTATCTTTCTGCTCAAGATCGCTTTCATTGGACTGTCTGTGGAAAGTTTTCAATGATCCTCATGGTAGCGGATCACTTACGAATCATTATTTCAATTAAGTGTGGCCCTCAACCTTCAGAACCAACTCGAGTTCCATTCGCCCAAACAAGGAACATCGACTGGCAAAAATATGCATCTGCGGTTACAATCGGTACTGAATCCGTCGATACACTTCCACCATTGGAAGAATATCGATTCCTTGCCGATCTGATCTACAAAAGTTCATTGGAAGTACAAAAAAGAAAAATTCCAAGTGCACCCTTCAAAAGGAGACCAGCCACACCTCGCTGGGATGACGAATGCACAAAATTGTATTTACAAAAATCTGACGCTTTTAAAGCTCATCGTAGACACAGGACTTCCACTTACTTCGAAGAATATTCAAAGCTTGAAACACAGCTCAAACAACTTGTCAAAGCAAAAAACGTGGTTTTTGTCGAAATTTTGTCGAGGGACTCTCACGAGAATCCTCAATGACCATCTTGTGCAATTTGGCTCGCAACATGCGTAACCGCCCATCTTCCAATGAGAATGATGAATACTCCAACCGATGGATATTCGATTTCGCAAAAAAAAGGTCTGTCCGGATTCTGTTCCAGCAAAGCATATTTTTCGAGAAATGTCTCCAAACGGTGGCTCTCTGGACAGACCATTCACAATGCTGGAAATCTCTATGGCTCTTCTTTCATCAAACAACTCCTCACCCGGATGCGATATGATAAAATTCAATCTTCTGAAAAATCTCCCAGATATCGCAAAAAGACGCTTTCTGGGCATATATACAGTATGTAAAATAAGTATATCCACCCCTGCTTCAAATTTACAATTTTCCTGTTATCGATTCAAATATTAGTTGATAAAATGAGTGTTGTTATGCGTTTGGTCCATTATATAGTACCTATCATTATACCATTAAATATACTTGAATTAATCTTGCTCTTGAAAATCTATGCCAAGATCAACAGAAAAGGGAAGTAAAACATGCAAAAAAAAGTTTATCCACCCAAACATGCTTAGTACCATTTTACCATGTATTAAGCGGTTCCTGTCACTTTTTCGAATGTAAACATTGCATACAGTTATCCTTTCGTAGTGTAGAAGCTTTCGTGATTCAAATTTGAGTTCTCGTGTTTCGAAATGCCTAAAACCGCACAAATTTCGCTGAGTATCCGAAAACTTATCATAGAGCATCACAAGTGCGGTAAAAGCTACCGTCAAATTGCTGATATCGTTCAGATACGTAAAGATACGGTTGCCAAAATTGTTCAGAAGTACAAAAAGAGTGGTTCTTTCACACCAGAAAAGTGATCAGGGCGACCGGCGAAGACAAGTTCCCGGATTGACAGGGCTATCGTCAGAAAGGCGGAACAAGATCGAGGTTTGTCAGCTCCAAAAATTGTAAAGCAAGTTGAGAGTGTATTTTCTATCCATGTGACACCTCAAACAATCCGAAATCGATTGCATCTACAAGGTCTGAAGGGTAGAGTGGCAATTAAGAAACCATGGTTGTCAGCGAAAAACATTCAAAAACGATTGAAGTGGGCTCGAGATCATATTAGGTACATGGACAGTCGATGATTGGAAAAAGGTCATTTGGTCAGACGAGACTAAAATAATGCTATTTGGTCTGATGGTATCACACGAAAATGGTGCAGAACCGGTGAAAGTCTGAAAACCCAGTGTTTAAAGCCTACAGTCAAACATGGTGGAGATGAGTTATTGCAACATCATTAATTTTCAACTAACTTAACTAGCTTTTATCATTTTCTGTGCAGGTAGAGTCATGGTTTGGGGCTCGATGGCTTCGTCTGGCGTTGGAGAACTCGAATTCATTGACGGAATAATGACAAAGGAGGTTTATCTGGACATACTGAAGCGAAAACTTTCAGCAAGTGCACAAAAACTGAAGCTGGGCCGGACATACACGTTCCAGCAAGATGGGGATCCAAAGCACACATCGAAACTGGTATGCTAATGGTTTAAGGAAAAGAAAATCAATGTTTTGGAGTGGTCAGCACAGTCTCCTGACCTTAATCCAATAGAACATCTCTGGTCTATTTTGAAAATTAAGGTTAAGGAACACAAACCATCAAGCATTCAGCAATTACGACAAGTTATTGTTACTGAATGGGACAAAATCGCACCAGAAACGACTGCTAAGCTTGTCCAGTCAATGCCACGATGATGTCAAGCTGTCCTTGAGGCCAAGGGAGGTCACATGAAATATTGAATGATTTTCAGGATTATGGTGGATATACTTTTTTTGCATTATTTTTTATCTGTTGACTAGTTTTCTTATATATTTGGTCTCAGACACGAACAGTTCGTGCTTTTACATCAAATTATCGTTATTTGACTTTTTTTTATCCCTTGAGAAATAAACTTAATAGTAAAAATCGTTTTTCAATGTTTTGGTGGATTATTTGAAGCAAATGTGCCAAATGAGAAGGGGTGGATAAACTTTTTTTACATACTGTATATGAGCAGAATGAAGAAAAATCATCAACTGAAGGGATATTGGGTCAAAACGGGCTATATGCAAAATCCAAAAACACGCAAAGTCGCTCCAAATTTCTTTTATACAGATATCTTGAGGGGTTTGTACATTTCCAGTGAAACTAATTTGTGACGATTGCTGCTGTTCGGAAAGTAACAAGAAAAATCAAATAAATGGAATGAATTTGGGTAAAACGGGCCAAACACGACATGAAATTATCTCTGTAATGTTTCTTAATATGATATGCGTAAACGATATGCATTTTCACTCAAAATAAATTGCGGAGATTGCAACTATATGAGCAGAATGGAGAAAAACCATCAATTTAGGGTTCAATTTGTGGCACATGGTGGGATGCTCATCCGGAAGACCTCATAACCCTTTATAAATCTACAGTAGTTCTCTCTACAGAGAGAAATTCTACAGTAAGGCTCTTTTTGCTTTCTCTCGGCAAGAAAAAGTCACCTTATAAAATTGGAACGAATTCAATATCGTTGTCTGCGTATTGCTCTTGGCTGTATGCACTCAACGCATAACATGAGTCTCGAAGTTCTGGCAGGAATAAAACCTCTCCAGAATCGGTTCTGGGTGCTCTCGCTCGCAAAAGTGGGTGCACAGGAAGGCGATTTGTATGATCGACAAATTTCACAAGATGAATTTTTCCATTTAGTACGTCAACGTACCCTTTCAAGTTGGCAAACCGATTGGGACACCGGAAATCTAGGACGGCTGTTACATTCCATCATTCCTGTTGTTTCATCGAGGGCGTGGTTTAAGGACTTGCACGTTAACCTTGATTTCACCCGTGTGATGAGTAGACTCATGTCCAACCATTACTAGTTAAGTAATGGTTACTAGTATATAATGAGCTATATACTAGAAAACTATGTAATAGCTCATGGGAACAACTAAACTATGTAGTGATAGTTCAAAGTTATGACTTGCATGCGATAGTTTTACGCTATGATATAGAGCCATGCCCGTTGTCGTGTGTACACTCTAGCGCTAGTTTCTATCCTATAGTAGTAGGCTATGAACTATTCCATCCGGACGGAATAGTTCATAGTTTGTTGGTCGAAGCATTTGGAGAGTTCGGTTGAATTTTTCCAGTTTGTGTTTTTGCGGTATTTTTTAAGCAAAAATAGACCACGCAAAGAAATTATTATAGTAAATAAATTAATTGAGCAATGAATGAATTAATTAAAAGATAAAAACATCAATATTGAGTTGCAGGGTACATGACAGACTGATTTGTGAAGGCTCTTGATTCTGGTTTTTCAGCCATATGTGCTATTTTTTAAGGGGTGATATATTTTTTACACTGTAGATAATCAACTCCAAAATTACCGATAATAGAACCTTTCGATAATCGAGTTTGCCGTTAATGGAGTCCTTTGAAAGTCTTTGGAACTTACTCCGCCATAAACACAGCGAGTTGAAACTCGTTCTGTTTTGATTCAAAAACACAATTTTTGCGGTATGTCTATGTCATTGTTTTCTATACTGGGCTACAATTTAAAAAAAATCGCTTTGCAACCGTCACGGAAAAAGGTAAGGTTTGTGCTTTATTATCACAGTTATTTCTCAAAAGACTTTCAATTTTTTTTGCCCCAATTGATCGGAAATATGTCTACGCATCTATTTCAACGAAGAAAAATGTTGATTCCGTGCCACTTACTGATAAACAATTCATAAATGTTAAGCCTTGTCTTAAAAAGTATATTATCCTCTTCAGGCCTATGGGGTCATATATGACCACAGAAGGGAAATGGCTGTATAAAATTACAGACTGGATAAAAGTGTACACTTTCTTTTTTCTGTCTGGGAAATATAAAATCCTTAATAAATCCTAGCTCGGGAAGAACAAATAAATGCCTTTTTAATAGTATAGAGCGTTGTTTTAGAATATTGTATATATGCATACATATTATTGAATTTCTGGTGATAAACTTTAAATATGTTTGTATCTTTCTGGGATGTTCTGGTTTATCCATAATGCACTTGCTTTCAGAACTTTAGATCTACAGTTGTAATAGTAGCTTTCTGGGCTATATAAAGAAACGCTACGTATTCAATCATATTCAGAGAATTGATTTATTTACAGAGAATATTTTAGAATGTAGACAAACATTACGAGATAAACTGGGATGATCGGGATCATCCAAACTGTCCTTAAGTTCAAAACATTAGATCTATAGTTGTAATAGTTGCTTTTTGGGCTACATAAGGTTACCATATGTATCCAAATATATTCAATAAACTTTTGAAATGTCAATAGCCAATATTTTATAACTTTCTGATCCTCTAGGTCATCCAAACTGTCCTGGCGTTCAGAACTTAAGATTTACAGTTGTAACAGTAATTTTAGACAATACTTCCCAAACGTTCTCTGAAGAACTTCCTAAAAGTTACTTCAAAGTTCTCTAAAATAAGTCCCCAAAGTTTCCTGAAGAACTTCCCTGAAATTCCTTTGAAAACATCCCTAAAGTTCGTCTGAAGAACTTCTCTGAAATTATTTCCTGAGATCTCTGAAAAAATTGCCCGAACTTCTCTGAAGAACTTCCCTAAACTTCTCTGAAGAACTTTCCTGAACTTCTCTGAAGAGAACCCTTGAATTTCTCTAAAAAACTTCCCTGAACTTCTCTAAAGAACTTCCCCGAAGTTCTCTGAAAGAAATTCCTAAGCTTTTATCTACGCAACAACTGCAGCATTTTATATTCTTTCTCTGTCTATAGCTACCTAATGTGCCCATGACAACTTCCGAAATTATTTTTTTTAAATACACATCTGGATATATTTGACCACAAAGAAATTCATTCGTATGTCTACCGGACATAAATATGTGATAGTGCTGCGTCGAAGATTTCTACTACATAGCTAACGGGTGGCAATTAAAATTTTGAAATTTTTTCGAGGCCTCTATGCTCAACAACAAACGAGCTCTGAGAGAAATAAGAGTGTGTATGCGTTAGCTCTTTCTCTCCTCTTTCTGCTAGTATTTTCTGTTTTGTTTATGCTTGCTCAGTTTTGCTCAAAATGCCGTCGAAACAAGAAGTATTTCGCGAGCGCGTTGTACAGGTCTACGAACTGCACAGAAATCTCGGCAAAACGTATACGGTACAACATTTTAAAAGCGAAAATGTTGCGACTTCGACTGTTTACCATATCCTAAGATCCCCAACAACTGCTCGCAAGCAAGGTAGTGGAAGACCAGCCAAAATTATGGACGCAAAAGGACTTCGTTCTCTTTCTCGTGCCTTCAACAACAAGGATTCACTGAGCCAACGGGATGCCGCAAAAAAGTTCAACTCTTCTCACCAGTACATCTGCAAAACATTGAAAACAGTCGAAATAAAGTGCCGAAAGAAGACACGAGCCCCGGAATATACTGATGCACAGATTTCAACGCTGAAATCCCAATGCCGTTGGTTGATTAAAAATTATTCCGGAAAAAGTTTTGTTTTGGACGACGAAAGCTACTTCCCTCTTTCGAAGACGCAGATTCCCGGAAACGATCGATACTCTTCAACGGATAGTTCTACTACACCTACGAACATAAAATATAAGTTTAAACATAAGTTTGAACAGAAAGTGATGCTGTACATTGCCATTTCCGAGAAAGGCATTTCTAAGCCATGATTCAAGCCCTCTGGTTTGGCAATCAATCAAGATGTGTACCAGAACGAATGTTTGAAGAAAATTTTGATCCCGTTTCTACAAAAACATCATGCTGATGGACAATACGTGTTTTGGCCGGATAAAGCGTCATCGCATTACGCCATAAAAACACAATCGTTTCTGAATACTCATTCGATCCCATTTGTACCCAAGAACCACAACCCGACAAATCTGCCTCAGTGTCGCCCAATCGAAGATTTCTTCGGGGTTTTGAGTTCCTTGGTGTACAAAAATAACTGGAAAGCCTCGAATTGCAAACAGTTGATTGGTAGAATCAAGAGATGCATTCGCAAAGTTGACATGGAGGCCGTACAACGCTCCTGTTCCGACATCAAACGGAAGCTTCGCCGAACATCCGACTACGGACCGTTTTCAAATGTTCACTAATTTTTTTTCAACAATGGACAATGTATCTTTTATTTGAATAAATCAGATCTTCTTCAACTATGTTTGTCTTTTTTTGACAGCTTGAGAAAGAAATTCCAAAATTTTAGTTGCCACCCGTTACTATCACTTCATATCTCATATTTTTACAAAACCGTTTTTCGAATCTCATAGAATTATGACATGGATATCTATAACGGCTTTATTATAGTTAACTATAACAAAGATTTAAAGCGCCGTGTGGCGGTACCTTAAGATGCACACCTCTATCGAATTAACCCCGTGGACCGCAATCTTTGCCGGTGTGGAAACAATTATGATGACATTGATCATTGATCGGATAATTACGCCGCCAGAACGTAACTCTTAAATACCCTGGTGGCCCACGGAAGACAACCTCATGTTCCTATAAGAGATGTGTTGGGATCTCGCGATCTATGCTCTATGCAATCGATTTATGTGTTTCTTCAAATGTCTAGAATAAGAATTTAATCTGCTTCTGTTTTTGTTTTTCCTTATTCATTAGTTTGTGTTTGTTTTCGTCATCTTGAGGAGTCTCGTCGTCGCCCAATGGTAACCGTCCGGCCGAACACAAAAAGGGAGCCCTGACCATTCCGCACTAAGTAATTGTGCTGGCGACAATTATCTAATGAGACTGCAGAATCCTATGTCCATGTTCTTCTGTCCAATCCATCCCCAAAAAATGTCACCTATTTTAACCTTGGGTAAACCGCGAGTAAACGGCCCAAGTCCTACTAATCCTAGTATTAAGGCATTACATTATACAAAAATCAAAGAATTATCGCCTCCGTAAAGCTAACGCAATTGAGCCTCCCAAATAAATGAACTGGTTAAAAAAATTAAAAAGATAATTCCACAAGAACCCCATGCGAAATTTTTCAAGTTAAGAATTAGTGCAAAAAGACTTAGAATCAGGAATTGCCTTATAGTTCTTGGTAGTACATTCAGGTTTCCCGTAGGGATTCCTTTTGAATCACAAGCTCAGAAATTCTTCCAGAAAATTCAACACTAGAAAGTTTTGAAAACTGCATATGAAATAGAATAAATTCCTCAAAGAATCACTGGAGGATTTCCTACAAACTTCTGAAAGATACCTTTAGACAAGCCAAAAGAAATATCTCAAGGAATGTCTATGAAGTTTTCAAATAATCTTTGGGAAATTCTTTAAAATTTTCATTTAAGGGCACACACACCTATTGGCTTTAAGGCTGTTATCTGTCATGGTAGTGTCAGTGTCAGTTGTTTTGTTTTGCTTCATGGGCCTTGATCAGCACACTGAGAGTAGAATTGGTAAAAACTTGGATCCTTAAATGTATTCATTTGTTTAAATTTGAGGTTTTCGGGTGTTTTGCCAAAAAATGCCAAAAATCATTAAAATCTTGGTTATTCTAAAAAACCTGTGATCTTCACATACATATATCTGTGTGAAAAATTTGAAAAAAAAAAATAGTGTCAATCTAGATAAATCTGTGCATGTGGCAACCCTGTGTGCAGACTTGAGTTTTAGAAGGGGAAATTCAAACGGATTTCATGAAGCAATTAACAATTCCTTAATCGACCACACCAACTTCCTCCCAGTTATGAGGGCGTATCTCAACAGCCTCGCAGTTATCGACAGATGTCAGAAATATACAAAACTACATAAACTTTTTCACCAACCTTCCCAATCGAGTCGAAAAAGAAGAAAACCCAGTCCAACGCAGAGAAAGCCATTCAAACTTTTGTCCGACCACATTTCAGCAGAAATCAAACATGGAAAAAAAGAATCATTCCCGAACCGAACAGTCTGAGCCCGGGAGAGACGTGACCGTTGGCCCCAGGAGAAAACACCCATAAAAAGTACAATGTTGACATCGAAATTATCATTTAAATTACATAATTTTAAATGGATCACTTCATTTGAACTGTTCGACGCGCCACGCAGAAGTTTTGCCCCCCTCGCTCGACAAACCGGAGAACGACGATGACGTCGATGACAAAAGCAGATGACTTCGGGCGATGGAAACCAACAAGGACTTTCCGGTGGTGCTGACGGGGCGGGCGGTGGAAGATGGGAAGTGATTTAAAAATGAATTACCCTTACAACTGTTCTTTTCGGACTGCCGCACCCCGGTGTGCTCAGGACGATGTGCTCACAACTCCGAAATCCCGCGTATGCTCCTGGCAGTCCTGGTCGAAGGAATTAATGCGACCCTCTTCACTTCCATCCTTCTGTATGCGCGAGGAAAAGTTGACTCGAACGGCCCTTCAGGACTCAATCCGGGACCTGACACTTTCACCCCTTTTATCGCTCGGAAAAAAGGGATCGGCTGGCGGCTGTGTGGCGTGGCGGTGCGGCAGAAGTAGATTTTAAAATCCAATTTTAAATGGAACTAATAAATGGAATCAAAACATTGTTATCTCCGTGACTTCTATTTTTTTGTGCTGACGCCGCGAAGCAATTCTCCTCAGGCTCGAGATTCCAGTCGCTGGGAAGTGAAGGGTGATTTCGGAATGATAATAAATGAGACACTGTTAAAACACCGTCGTCGCGCCGCCTCTACGCGACGATTGCTGTAGTTTGGCAAACTAACTTACCCAACTCGGGAGCACTGGAACGAGGCTGGCAGCAATTTGTCTAATATAGGTCGATGATCTGCGGGAGTCCCGTGGGAGTTCATTTGAACCTGCAGCCGAAGTTGCCGTTTAAGGGGTGTTTAAGTCACGAGCCGTTTCGGATGGCTCGGCGTGAAAGGGGTTGAAAATGAGATGTTACGGTTAATAAATTATCGTTTCAGATAGCAATCTGTTCTGCTACGGTTTTAGCTATAGAGATTTGAGGATGGGGGGAGGGGTGGAGAAGAGGCGGAATGGTTGTTTGATAGGATTTTTCGCTTCAGAGGACCTACTTTGATCGGTGCAGAAGTGTAAAGTTGGCTGTTAAAGGAATTTTCGTTCAGTGTGGCGATGAGTTGACAATGCCGGTGCGAAAAAGAGTGTGGGAAGGCCAGAACAAAATCGATATTTTCGATTTCACTTAACTAGATGTTGCGTAGATTCATGTGGCATGATTTTGTTTTCAAGTAGTTTAGTTGAATTCCAAATAGAGAACCCATTTAATGGCAAATTTACTATAAATAACTAAGCATGGGGAAAATCATACACTTGCATGAGCACCAAGCGATCCTCGGTTCCTATGAGAATAGTGAATGTGTGTGATGTTTCCTATCAAACGGTCCTACACGAATCCTCGAACACGAAACCTCTAGAAAGAATAAACGAGGAAAACAGAATCATGCGAAACAAACTTTCATCTAGACGTTATATTTAAATGCCTACGTTGCCACCAGTGTACCAAAGGTTCACTTTTTGCACCTAAAACATAACATAAATTTGACGAATGATCAACCCGTTTAATCTCTTACTCTGTAACAATGATGTGTTGTAACTTGAATGTAACGGGTGGCAACTTAAATTTTGGAATTTCTTTCTCAAGCTGTCAAAAAAAGACAAACATTGTTGAAGAAGATTTGATTTATTCAAATAAAAGATACATTGTCCATTGTTGAAAAAAAAATAGTGAACATTTGAAAACGGTCCGTAGTCGGATGTTCGGCGAAGCTTCCGTTGGATGTCGGAACAGGAGCGTTGTACGGCCTCCATGTCAACTTTGCGAATGCATCTCTTGATTCTACCAATCAACTGTTTGCAATTCGTGGCTCTCCAGTTATTTTTGTACACCAAGGAACTCAAAACCCCGAAGAAATCTTGTTGGGTTGTGGTTTTTGGGTACAAATGGGATCGAATGGGTATTCAGGAACGATTGTGTTTTTATGGCGTAATGCGATGACGCTTTATCCGGCCAAAACACGTACTGTCCATCAGCATGATGTTTTTGTAGAAACGGGATCAAAATTTTCTTCAAACATTCGTTCTGGTACACATCTTGATTGATTGCCAAACCAGAGGGCTTGAACCATGGCTTAGAAATGCCTTTCTCGGAAATGGCAATGTACAGCATCACTTTCTGTTCAAACTTTTAAACATAAGAACATATATTTTATGTTCGGAGGTGTAGTAGAACTATCCGTTGAATAGTATCGATCGTTTCCGGGAATCTGCGTCTTCGAAAGAGGGAAGTAGCTTTCGTCGTCCAAAACAAAACTTTTTCCGGAATAATTTTTAATCAACCAACGGCATTGGGATTTCAGCGTTGAAATCTGTGCATCAGTATATTCCGGGGCTCGTGTCTTCTTTCGGCACTTTATTTCGACTGTTTTCAATGTTTTGCAGATGTACTGGTGAGAACAGTTGAACTTTTTTGCGGCATCCCGTTGGCTCAGTGAATCCTTGTTGTTGAAGGCACGAGAAAGAGAACGAAGTCCTTTTGCGTCCATAATTTTGGCTGGTCTTCCACTACCTTGCTTGCGAGCAGTTGTTGGGGATCTTAGGATATGGTAAACAGTCGAAGTCGCAACATTTTCGCTTTTAAAATGTTGTACCGTATACGTTTTGCCGAGATTTCTGTGCAGTTCGTAGACCTGTACAACGCGCTCGCGAAATACTTCTTGTTTCGACGGCATTTTGAGCAAAACTGAGCAAGCATAAACAAAACAGAAAATACTAGCAGAAAGAGGAGCGAAAGAGCTAACGCATACACACTCTTATTTCTCTCTGAGCTCGTTTGTTGTTGAGCATAGAGGCCTCGAAAAAATTCCAAAATTTTAATTGCCACCCGTTAATACAACAACAAAGCACGAAGAAAAACAACAAAATGATGGGAAAGAGACAAGTTGCCGTGATAAAATGTTGTGATTCGCACACATGTTGCAATGAGCTTGTTTTCATGGCGCAGCGACAAAAAAACGTTTTGAAATTATTGCAACACACTACCGATAGCAACAATCAGCAACATGAACAAAAGGGGAAATTAGTTGTTGTTGTCAAACAAATCAGCGCCAACATTAGATTAGGGTGAATCTGCTTTTGTAAACAATGGCTTTCGTAGTCATTTTCTCTTGAACAAAAGGTCACAAATACAAATTAAACACATTTTAAGCAAGAGGAGCTTTATCTCTACCCGCTGATATATTCAATTCTAAAGAATTGTATTCAACTTCCGATAAATTAGCAGACAAAGTGTTGGTTTCCAAAAGCAGATTCGCCCTAATCAAATGTTGGCGCTGAAATTACCGGTCTATAATATAAGCGTTTATGGCTTAATTTTCAACCCAGAATATCCTCAGCATGAAGAAGTTCGGAACTTACGATATGCAATGGTAATTATAGTTTTTTGGCTATACAAAATTACGACCTGTATTCAACCATGTTCACTTACTCTTTTGGAAGGTCAACATACATTTTGAGATATTCCGGCAAGTTCTAC
Source organism: Aedes japonicus (assembly GCA_034211315.2). Classification (NCBI taxonomy): domain Eukaryota; kingdom Metazoa; phylum Arthropoda; class Insecta; order Diptera; family Culicidae; genus Aedes; species Aedes japonicus. The sequence goes on from JASCZW010005331.1 coordinate 162,747, forward strand.
GTCATCCAAACTGTTTTTGAGTTGATAACTTAACATCAACAGTTGTAATGTAGCTTTTTTAGCTTCACATATTAGCGATATGTATTCAATAAAGTTCAAGAAATATTTGAATGCCAAACAATACTATGAGAATATCTGGGATGTTCTAGGTCAATCAAAATGCCGTGGAGTTCAGAATTCAGGCTCTACAATTGTAACGCTAGCTTTTTCAGCTATATTAATTTACAATAAGTGTTCAACCATGTTCATTGAATCCTCCGAAAGGTCAACAGAAATTATTAGATAATCTGAGATGCTCTAGGTCATCCAAACAGTTCCGGAGATCAGAACTTGGGATCTACAATTGTAACTGTAGTTTTACGGCTAGAATAAATTACGATATGTATTTAAACCTTTTAAATGGATCTTCTGCTTTTTCAGTTATACATATGTACGATACATACACTGAGCGAATAAATTGAGAAAAATGTATTTGAATATCGTATGGAAATTTATTGATATTATTGGACAAAGACAAATAGATTACTTCCGCCCACCCAGGGAAACACCATTATGCAAGAGTATGATTAAAGAGAAAAGAAAGGAACTGGAAAGGAAAGTGCAAGGATAGCTTTTCACCAGATAAAAGGCAATATGGCAGTTTCATACGAGACATTTGTTCTTCGTACAGAATTCATGTTTAAGAAACGAGTGAAAGCTAATTTACAAAAACAAATTTTCAGTGTAGGAAAACATCATTTCAAAGGACTCATAACAAAGATCGGAAAATGATTAGAAAGCTGTAACAGCACTGAAATACATTGAATCTTATGATTCTAGAAGAAATTCGCAACAAAATAATTATTAGTTTTAGACAAAAATAATTGCAATCTTCAATTGATATGATCAATTTTTTCTATAGAAAAGAAATAGTTTTTAGAAATTAATTATTATTCTAACACCCAGCCATTAAACCCTGTTAACACAATAAGATATAAATCATAACATATAAGGTTGAAATGTTAATTACTTTGCAGGGTCACCTAGGATAACATTTGAATACATTAATTGTTATTTTATATATTCTCCGTGCGAGGAGTAACGATTATGATGTTGAAGGAGATGTTCGCTCATCACCAAAAGGCAACAGGCCTGTTGAAGTGGTGGACTTAGTCCGTGCTTTAACCTACCCCGCAGTGGGATGTTAGGCAAAAATGTCGTTGGTTCGAGTACCACTGTACACATGCCCTTTTCGCTCAATTTTCAAAAAACATCTGCTATGTTTCCGAGCCTGCCGCACACTAGCGGAACTATCAAAAACTTTCTCTTCATATCTTTCAATTCTAGCCAAAAACATTGTTGTTCACTCTTGGTGCCTCATGGTGATGAGCGAACATCTCCTTCAACAACATTTGAATGTAAAAATACTTTGCAGCGATCCATGAAAGAATTCAAAAACTCCACTGAAAGAGAAGTGCCCAAAATTTTACGTGGACAGGCTTTATACTTTGATTAATGTTCATTTACGACTCAGTTTTTAGTAATTCTTAAATGTTTCAGCGGTAAACATAAATGTTACATAAATTCATATATGATAGTTACTATTCTTACTTCAAAGCGTTTCAAAGTACAGGAAAGATTACCCAAAGCGACATTTACAAAACATACCTGACTTGTTATGTTGATGTTTGACTTTTCTTGAAATACAGAAGATTTACTATACAGGGGTCTATTTTAGGAGTCGTTTCGAGCAACTCGATTCGACACTTATCACTGTTGTGTCGCGCAAAATTGCGCATTACAGACGCCGAGTAAATCTGATCGAGTCGGCAACCAAGTGCTGAAACTTTTCAAAGCGGCACCATGATATAATTCAGGACTTTCATCATCAGACAGCCAAAACATAAGTATTTACATTTTTCACACTTGTTTTGCTATTCAGTAAACTGGGCCGCTGTTCCAAAGTTGCGAGTTGAAGGATTATTCTTGGTAGTTATTATTAATATGTGGACAAAGATGATTAAGAAAAAGAGTTATTATTTAGTTATAACCAACTAGTTTATGCGCGACGATACAGAAGCTATTGGCAGTATTATTTCTTTAAACATTCAACATTCAAAGGTTGCTTCTAGTACCCTGGGTAATTTTACAAAATTTTATTTTTAATTTTAATTATTTTTTTAATTTTTAGAAGATTCTTCGAACCTACAAACAATTCTTGAATATTGTTTGATATTTTCATAAACTTCTTGGAATTCTTTAAAACTTTCCCGCCCAAATTCCAAGAAGTTTGTAAATCAATAAAATCTCCATAACGAAGTAAGATGGAAACCAGGAAATTGTAATTCGTAAATGTGTTGGTGTCCTTACTCATAGTATGATGCAAACGGTTGGGAAGATGGTGTTAATGGGCAATTTATATCATTATGGTCAAATAAATGATTTTTGTGTTATTTTTCGATTATCTCTTGAATTTCAGAGAAGCACTCACCTGTTCTTCGGTAGAGCTCTCTGCTAAAAAAATGTTTGTCTTGACCTTTACACAGGCGAAAATCTTGGCAGTCACTCCTGGTTTTCTTGAACATTTACATCTAACAACCCAACCTTACCTTTCAGTTTTTTTTTCTGAACTTAGTTATTATATAAACTTTTGATAAATCCCATCCTGAACGGCCAGGAAGACTTATTTAAAACATTGGGAAAGTATTCTAGGTGAACTACTAGGAAGTACCCCCTATACTTTTGAAAAGTCTCTTCCTGTTTTTTCTGAGAAGTATCTACATTTGGGAATTCCTTAATTTCAAGAAAGCCTCATTCTGGAATTCTGGAATGTTCAATTCTGAATTTCAGGAGAGCTCTCTAAAACTTTTGAACTTTTGGCAAATTTCTTCTGGAGATTCTGTGAAGTACATACCTGAACTACAGAAAAGTTCTCTTCTGACTATCTAGGACGTATCATCTTTGTCGAAGTTTATTCCTGAGTTTTTGAGAAATTATAGGTAGGAAGTTTTTTCTTGAACTTCTGAGATGAAATCTTGAATATCTGGGAAGAGTTCGAGATGCTCCGGAAAGTTCCAAACTTCTAAGAAGTCCTCATCCCCGAAGCTTTGAGAAGTTGCCTCCTTATTTTCGGGGAAGTTCTCTCCAGAAAATCTGGAAAGTATCTCTCTGAAGCTCTGGGAACTCTCCTATTAAATATTCTTTAATGTTGATATTGGAATTCAGGGATGTTTGGTCCTGAATTTTATGGGATATTCCCGCTTGAACTACTAAAAAATGCCTTCTATATTCCTGAAATGTTTTTGCTTGACTTTATTTGTTATTTGCTTTCCTAAGATGTCTTCTTTTCATTTCTAAGCAGTTCCTTCTTGAACTTCAGGAAACTATGTTTCTGAGGCTCTGGGAAGTCTCCTCTTAAATTTTGTAGGATGTGCCTTAAATTCTGGGTAGTTTCTATCTACACTTCTAGATATCTAGAACTACTTCTATAAACCAATTCACTCAAGGCTAAATATCAACATCTCGAATGCAATTGTTCGGAAATGATGCGCTTGGAAGTACGTTCGAAAAAAAATCAGAGTTCTAAGATTAATTTCAAAAACTCATTTTTTCACTGTTGTTCTCATTCTCCGTTCGGCCACTGACCGGGCTTGAGAACCATTGTTGGGGTCACAATAGTAATAATATTCAAGCAAGAAAATAAAATCTACTTTTTGTTATTCCGACCCAAGGCGCATTGGTGATCATAGTGAATCAGATCTTGGTCGATTTCCTACCAATTCTACTTAAAATTAGTTTTGCTGGATCCCTGCCACAAAAGCCTCTGGCGATGTTCACATTAATTTTGATCAGTTCGATGAGCCATTCGAAATGATGGTAATTTGTATTGTTTTCAATAGGATGAGACTATTTTAGCTTGAAGTTAATTGTTTTTCTGTTAATTCACCTGCAAAATAAAATGGTATAGCATATTTTTTGACTAGCTAAATCAATTGCCACTAACCGATGAAAAACTCGTTTCAAAACAAGCTCTTTTCAAGTTTTCAGCAGGCTTACTTGACAAGATTTCTTCGATCTCGACAACTGCAATAGCAAAATAGACCTCTCGAGCACAGTGATGCTCAACACGACTTTTATAATTGGCCCCATAATACACGGAGAAAATAGAAAATGCTGAAAAGCATATTTTATGTTCCATTTAACGTATTATTCCTTTTAAATCACTGCAATGCATTAAAAGTATGCATTGAATCAATATATTTTATGCATTGCAATACATTTTAGATAATTATTATTTTCCGTGCATATTGCGTTACCGGCGTTATATGCTTTAGGAGCTTGGACAACTTGAGCAAATTTAATAGCGAATTTAAAAAATAGCGTTTTTTCATCCAATTTCAAACTGGATCGGGTATTGAAATTGTGTTGGCTTGTTGTGTGTCAAACATCAGTATGTATGGTTTTATTTTTCACTTGTATCGGATTGAGGTTTGCACAGACAATAAATTCGGGTATCGCAAAAAAAGGTTCAATAACGAATTCGATATAATTTTCTTTTCTCATGAAAGCGCGTGCAAGTTGGAACTTTTTTTAGCATGGACATCGTTTGTTCCGCGATTTCTCTGTGGTCAGCTGATGAAAATCTACGCAGAATAGAGTGAAGGCGTAAATAGTCGGACCGATTGTGAAATTGTTTGAATTGGTGAATTGTCGCACCTTGTGAAGAAAAGGAGCATGTGATTGTAGTGACCGCATCTGGGAGGAAATATGCGGAGAGCGGAACCATCCGGATCGCCGTCTCTTGAGGAGTATGCACCTGTATTCGTTCGGTTGCTGCAGCCGGAAAAGGAGGATGTCGATATGCGTATAAAAAGATGTTTATTACTATTTTCGCTTGTATGAATTACTGCTCCTTTTCTTATTAAGGATTATTTCTTAATAGGCTTTGTTCAATTTGAAAATATACGATCGAAGATTAAATTTTACGATCGTAAATGATTTTGTTAAGTGTTCTACCAATTTCATTCATATGTTTTGTTGTGTATGTACATCCACTCTGTATTTAGTTAAGAATGTAATTGGGAGAACTTTTTTCAAAATTGTTTAGCTTTTATTTTATTTATAAAATCACAAGAAGAAAAAACTCCAGAAATATTCCTTTTTACAATAATGCATTCCAATTCATTTATCAATGTTATGCATTGCAATGCATAAATTTAATTTATTATTCATTGTAGTGCACACATTCAAAGTATGCATTGGAATGCATAAGTTTGATAAATGCATTGGAATGTATATATTTGACTTATTCTTATCAATGTATAAACCTGGTTTATTCATTCCAATGACTGGATGGACAAAATATGGTTTTAGCATAGAAATTATGCTATATAGTATATTTGTTTTTCTCGGTGAATGTAAACATGAAGTCAGGTATAACCATGCATTTCTTTACCCAAAAATATCGAACACACATATTTGAAAAATGTTTAAGAAAATAAACTAATCTAGACTCAAATTGCATGAAACGTCACCTACATAACTAAATAAGTCATATTGAACTTTTGAAAGATCTACGGCAAGGGTTATACATAGAACTTATTAGTTTTAAATTAAAGTTCTAGGTACTACTTTGGTAAGTGACTGACAACAGAAGGCTACCATCTGAAAAATTTAAATTAATTGACGATCAATAACTTTAATTTTTCCGTATTTAGTTGCAGTACACTATATTGAAGCAAACGAAACCCAAAGCTGGTTACTGAGACGCAACACTTAATTACCTTAATCTGCATGTTACGATCTTGGTTCTCCTTTTCTTCATCTGCTCAACAAAAGAAAAAAAAAGCCCACCCGTCTAGCCAAATGTCCAGTGACAGCCACTGAACGGGTGCAAATTCTGCTGTCGTTAATTGAAAACCTTCGTGTGAGAACCACTGTGTGCGCTGAAGCTCCTGGACCGAACGAACAGAACACAAATATTTTTCACAACAGTCCAACACGGTAGCCCAACGGTTAATTCCCAGAAAGCACCCATCATCGTTTGGCGTGTGTTAAGCAAACATCAACTTCGTGATCTTCATGAGTGATCGAAAAGCGAAAGAGCCAGAAAGACAACTTACGAAGTCCTGATTCGGGAGTTCGAAAATTTTGACTAATGACTATTTGTTTTCACCAGTTAGGAGAAAATCGGCATGCTGAGAGCTAGTTGGGACCCTCCCAGGAAATCAGTGTGTCTCCTGGAATTTCAGAAGTGATCTGTTCTACCACCGCAGCACCATCATCCCTCATCACCAGTCCGAACCAAGAAGCAGCATAACTTCTTCTGACGTAGATTAATAATCTAATCAGCCGCCGCTCAGATATGCTCGAGCTATCGTGTGTCATTTTTTTTCTTCTCTCAAACTGGAGGGATTTCTTCCATCACCCGATCGTCATTCCATCCTCAGCGACCACCAATGAATATGCCATGTCCCCGCAGTAGGGGTTTTCTGCTCTAGCCATGGGTTTGTTCTTGTTTTGTGTTTTGATAGCAGCGAGCAATGTTGACGATATTCAGAAGCTAAAAATAATCAATGATCGATGAAATTTCATGCTACGTTTGCTTTCTTTACCTAGGTTTGACTCAACCGCACGGATTCCAGCTGGGAGTTCCTGTGAAACCTGTTGTTTGGTTCGTCGAAGACGTATTGGACGTTTTGAAGCGGTTTTATTGGCGAAGTAATCAAGAGGAAAATAGTCTAAAAAGTGTTTTCGTCATATTTTGTTGTTGTTGTTGGGATTTGTGTTTGATGGCTACTGTGCCTCACGAACGCCAGTGACTAGCTGTGACGTTTGGACGTCACAATTTTATTGTAGCCATTCGGGTGAATTTGATGATATTTTTTAGCTCCTCGTTGTTGACATCTTCTTTCTCTCGGACTAAATCTTGAAGGCGTCTGTGTTGTTCCCAGTCGAAGTGGTTGCGTATGTGACCGTACTTGATGCAGTTAAGCAGCATATGTTCCGTTGTGTCTGTTTTATCACAAAGGTTGCAATTTTCGGAGTCTACTAGCCTAATTTTCGCAAGCCAATAGTTTGCATAATCGTGCCTGGCAAGTATTCTGTTCAGTGTTCTTACCTCCTCCCCGTCGAAAGCAATGTTCCAGAACCACGGCCTGGTCGGAGATTTGTTAAATAATTCATTTTTCCTTATTTTGGTTTTTAGCGATGTCGTTGTACCATTCGTCAGTAGCCTTTTGCAATTGCTTCTTGTAGCAGAGCATTACATCATTCCACAGGAGTTTGTTGGCAATTATCTTATCCGTATACAGACCAGCTTTGGTTTAAGCGTCTCCTCTTCATTGCCCTCTACTGCTACATGACTTGGAATCCACTGCAGGAGCGTCTTCTGGTTGCTTGCAGATGTACTCGGTTAGGCTGTCTCAAAATTTCTACTGCTGGTGATTCTCTAGTACAGGGTGCGGCAGAAAATAATGCGAAAATGTACAAACTTGAGTATTGGGTTGATTCGTGTAGCTAGTGACTAATCTCTGTCGAAATAGTATTTCTTTACGTTTACTTTCAAGTGCTGCATCCAAACATTCTATTTGTTTTATTGCAAATTCGTCAAAATGTTCACGAAAGAAGTGATCTCCAGTTTGTTGCTCGCCCAGAAGAAGTCAAAAGAGATTGCCAAGGTGGTAGGGTGCCATTTGGCAACAGTTTACGCCATAAAAATATCCTAAGCAGCGAAAGCCGGGATGCGGACGTCCGCGCTTTGCCCACGCCAAACGTGAATAAATTTATTTAAAAGGACTTCATAAAGATAACTGCACTCGAAAATGTTGATATTATTGCTTGAATTAGTTGAAAATGGGATTTGAAAGAAATAGAACAAATTTTCTCATTATTTTCTGCCACACCCTGTAGAGACAAGCTGATTGTGAATCGGTTAATATTTCTGTATTTTCTCCATCTAAATTTGCGATCTCTTTTAGGCCTCTCCGTATAGCCACTAGCTCCTCTGTCATAATGCAGGAATAATGTTCTAGTTTGAGGCTGATGTTGATGCCATTATCGCACCCATGAACTTCGATTCCACAGGCGTCGGTAGTTCTCGAGGCGTCTGTGTTAATCTTTCTCCAAAGGCAATATTCCTTGTTGATGTATTCCAGCGTAATTTGTCGCATTGCTTGAGGTCCCGAGCAAAGGATTATACCAAATTGATAAGAAGTTCTAATACCAGGTTATCATTTTTTGATCACTGAATATGTTACCATTGAGGCTGAATAAACAGCCAAAATAACAGAATGAATAACAAAAAAATACTCGTTGAATATCATAATCATAACTTATTTTGTTATCACTGCGAACAACTTGATAACAAATCCTGTGTTATAATCAAATTTATTGAAATAGTTTCAAATTATGTTATCAATTTGGAATCTAATTCCCATGCTGATAACTGAAAAATATATATTTATCAAAAGCAAAATTTCTTGTTCAAATATTCTGGAAATATTTATAGTTTTCCAATTCAACCTATAACGTTCATAAAAAATAATGTGTTCAAAATGATAACATATGATAACAAAATTTACCAATGCTGATAACTAAATTTGTTATGCGATAACAGCGGAAATCAAAACGATAACTGGGATAGCAGAACTTGTTACTTATATGATATCAGCTTGTTATTTTCCTTTGCTAGGGGTGACATTGTTTTTTTTTTTGTAATCGGCATTCCTTCAATTTGCGACTGGATTCGGATGTCACCAGTTCGTAGATTCTTCCCACCTCTGCGGCATTCTCCAAGAATTTTTTTTTCGATGAAGGTGTAGCTCTTTTGTTCCGTTGTAGGGTTTCTGTCCAGTATTCTGCATCTTGTTTTCTGTAGTGCTGAAATACGTGTTTTCGTCCAGTAGTACCTTTGCAGTTCGAGCGGAGATCGAAGTAGGTCGCGCTGCGGGACTGACGTGTTTACGTTTCGCTGCTAGTTTTTTTTTCGAGAAAATTTGATAGTGGAATTTAATGATAAGTGTTAAGCTTTTCATTCTCATGATCATTCGGTCACCAAATAGTTGAACACGAGTCGTGTTTTTGTCTGGTTTGAAAACAAAGTTTCCCCGCTGGAGACGGAATTTCAGTCATACAGCCTTGCGGCAGGAGGAGCTCTTGATCAGCCGCGTCACTGGAAGATGTTTGGTTTATGGTGTTGGAGCGAACTCCTCTAGAACAAGGACCTGCTCTGGTTGCTCGATGTTGAAACAACAGCTACGGAATTTTCTGGAAATCCGGATGAGCTCTTTCCATTTTATCCTCTTGTGTCCAACTTCAATTTTTTGAGAATAGTTTTTGTGTGTGAAATGTATGTTTTTGGTGGGCTTCAAATGGTGAGTTGACAACCTGGAAGGATGGTGTGACTTTCGGTCCTCACAAGTTCGTATCTCACCCCTCTTTCCTTTCCTCACTTAACTAGCATTCAGACACGGCTGGCGCCGGCGTTGCTTCAAAATGTCACCAGTTTTTATACATTGAGGATGTATGTTGGTTCCAAACATCATCTGTTGGTTCATTGTACAAAAACAGCCATAACGGAATTGCATCCGTGGGCGGAAAATCATGCCCATGCTCATGTGGTTTTCAATTTTGAATGAATCTTGTATAATAAATGATAAATTGGCAACACCTACATGGATCAGAGCAATTTTTATCAAAGTCAACAAGACTTAATTTTTAGTGATTCCTCTTTCGATGAAATTGATAGGAATTACTCTCATTTCGAAGTTAAACCAACTGGTCGTGTGACGCTGCAGGGTTGTTAACGGTTATTGCTGTTCAGCTGTTTTTTATTGGCTCCCTGCGTTGGTTTGTGCTACATTCTACCTATAATGAATAAGAAACTTACGATTAAAGATTTACTTTAGAACTCGATTGATCCCAAGTAGGCCATAGAGTTACCCATTCTATCGCTTTGCGGTACTGGAATGTTTGCTTTTGTTTCGTTTTGATGTGTTATTTTTGCAGACTATTTGAGGGGCCATTCTTTGGAGTTCAGTTTTTAGACGTGATTCGTTTGGCTTGCGACCGATGCTTTGATATTTTCTTAGCCAAATACTTTATATATGTTCATCCTGACCATCCATGCCGTGGTTCTACCAGCGGGTGGATGGGCATGAAGAAAGTGAAAATATTTCTTCGCTCAGGAAGTACTAGCACACCGGTCCCAAGCTTGATGATTCGTCCCTGATAGTTAACTTAACGCTCACCAGCACACCCTCAGGTATTGTGTCTGACTAACACAGCGAATCAAAACGGTAACAAAGGTACTAGTACCAAAAGGTACCGAAAAGCGCAAGAATTATTGCAAGGTGTACTTCGGACCAAGGGCTTCTACAACAATTTCAAACAATTTCAAATCGCTGGTTTCATATTGATTGTTGGTTCTACCGTCATCTCTTTTGCAAAACTCAAACGTAGAAAAGCCGAAAAAAAACATGTGGCAATCATACAACCAGGAGCTGGATAGGCCAGGAGTAAAGAGGTATAGATTTTGACTCACGAAGTACCAGGGCATCGGTTCCAAGCTGAATCAATCTCCCTTAAGGACGTAACTCTACAGGAAGAACTCTTCAAATGGTCTGTCAGGGTAACACAGTGAATCAAAACGGACACAGGGATTCTAGTGCCGAAGGCACAAGAATGTGTTCCAGGGTGCAAGGTGTACTTGGGACCAATGGTGTTGCCAACAGGAAGCCAATTTGGAATCGCTGGTATCCTATTGATAGTGGATACAACACCGTCAAATCGTTCTATTTAGCGGATATTGCACAACACTAATTTATGTTGCATGGTATTTCAACAATTCCCACAAGCAAATCAGAAGCAGCTCATTCTATCAAATGAAAAACATACATTAACATGTTAAGGCCATCTAAAGTGATGTGATATACATCAATCATATATCGAACAAGTAATGCTTAGAGCTTAAAAACCAATTGTTAACAATTACTTGGAACGTCAATTTTTCTTCAATCTTAAAAACTCTCCAGCGAATTTAAAGGAGCATCTGGTAAAGGGCGATACGGTCAAAATTTGGTCAATATCAACTTGACGTATTTCTTTCAATTTTGCATTTAAAAAACCTGAACACCCCTCATTTTGAAGGTGTGTGTGTGTAGAATGTTGCTCCTATTTTGATTTTGGAATTCACTCTTCAGTTGTCCAAATGCCGTCCAAGCAAGAAGAGCAGCGTATCAAAATTTTGCTCGCGCATCGCGAAAATCCGAGCTACTCGCACGCAAAGTTGGCAAAATCGCTAAAAGTTGCCAAATCAACCGTTACAAATGTAATTAAAGTGTTTGGGGAACGTTTATCGACAGCCAGGAAGTCTGGATCGGGGGGAAATCTAAAACCGGAAGCCGCTGAGTCGACAAAGAGAGTTGCCGGTAGTTTCAAGCGAAACCCTAACCTATCTATCCGAGATGCCGCAAATAAACTGGGTGTATCGTCTACAACCGTGCATCGAGCCAAAAAACGAGCCGGACTATCAACTTACAAGAAGGTAGTGACTCCAAATCGCGATGATAAACAAAATACGACGGCCAAAGCGCGATCCCGGAGGCTGTACACGACGATGCTGACGAAGTTTGACTGCGTGGTAATGGACGACGAAACCTACGTCAAAGCCGACTACAAGCAGCTTCCGGGACAGGAGTTTTATACGGCAAAAGGAAGGGGAAAGGTAGCAGATATTTTCAAGCACACGAAACTGTCAAAGTTCGCAAAGAAATATCTGGTTTGGCAAGCCATCTGTACCTGTGGCTTGAAAAGCAGCATTTTCATAGCTTCCGGGACTGTCAACCAAGAAATTTACGTGAAAGAGTGTTTGAATAAACGTCTGCTGCCTTTCCTGAAGAAACACGGTTGTTCCGTACTGTTTTGGCCGGATTTGGCATCTTGCCATTACGGTAAAAAGGCCATGGAGTGGTACGCCGCCAACAACGTGCAGGTGGTTCCCAAGGACAAGAACCCTCCCAACACGCCAGAGCTCCGCCCAATTGAGAAATACTGGGCTATTGTCAAGCGGAACCTAAAGAAGACCAAAAAAACTGCAGCAGTTCAAGGCAAACTGGCTTTCTGCGGCGAAGAAGGTGGACAAGGTGGCTGTACAAAATCTGATGGCAGGGGTCAAGCGTAAGGCCCGGCAATTCGGATTTGGAAAAGCGGAAGCCTAACTGAATATTTTTCCTGAATTTTATACTAATTGAACTTGAAAAAGAAATTTAATTTGATTTTTTAAATAAACGATTTCACCGATTTACACGCGTTTTCCCTTGACCAAATTTTGACCGTATCACCCTTTAGAGGAATGTTCTACCAGGAGGTGGATGGTCAAGAAGAAAATGGATATAGTTTTTGACTCAAAAAGTTCGGTCCTAAGCTGAATTATTCGCCCCTAATAACGTAACTCACACGACCACACCCTCAAATATTCTTTCAATGTTACACAGTTAATAAAAATAAAAATAAATATTCTAGTACCGAATGCCATATGGGACAAGCTTGGTCGTTTTGGATAGGCATCATTTAGGTACCGCGAAAAAAGCAGAACGCTAACCAGTTGAAACTTGCAAGGGATTTTCATACAATTGAGAGTTGGTAAGTACTCTCAAACAACGCGTAGTGAAACAGGTAATTGTTATTCTTTCTGTCCTGTGAATGAAATGAACTATATTATATGATCACATCACTTATCAAGGTGAATCCTGATCCATCGAGCCCTACCCCACTAACATAAAAAAAAACCTCCTTCCTATGACCTCTGTGGGGATGCAGAGGTAAACACGGTCTCTAAACAGCAAAGGTCACACTAACATTCCTTCCCTATTCCCACCTGATTGCAAGGACGTGGCCGGCGCCGTTATTGATTATTAAAGAAATGGAGTCACTGAAACGTGTACAGTGAGAATGGTCGGTTACTCCCAGCCCCATCCATTTAATTCATTGTGCAATTTCGCAGATTCTGATCAATCACGGAGTAGCAACCATTGATACGTGCAGTTAGTATAAGCTAAGCTAAGCTAAGCTAGTAGTATCTTTGCAGTTCGAGCGGTTCTTCATTAGCGAGGGCCACTAGCGTATTTATGGGCGTTGTCTAGGAGCATCCTGTTGCTATTCGTTAGCATTATCGTTGGGTAACATCTAGATTGTTCCGGTAGGTCTTGGATGTGTTGTCGTAGATGGAGCTTCCGTAGGATAGAAAGTTACCGTATTAAGCCTTATGAAACAGAATCATTTCCTTTGGCGTCGCGCTTTTCTTTATACAACATATTTTGGCGATCCTTAATTGTGTGCTTAAATTCTCTGACATGGCTACCATAACCAAGATTATGATCCACTGTTATGGGCTTATGCTGAAGCGTTCTTGGCAACAGCCATTACCTCAACATTGATAATTGATATAACTCAAAATCTGTACTAGATATCGAAAATGTAATCACATCAGTTTGTATGTTAAGTTGCTGTGAGCAATCTGATAGAGTTCGATTCGGTGTTCATTCACTAACAATCGAGATTTCTAAATTTGAAATAGCAAGGTGAGTTTGCGAGAGAGATGAAAGATAGGAAAAAATACATGAAGCAGCGATTCACCTTAAGTACAGATATTTGAAGTTTCTGACACATTCAATAGGAACACCTTTCACCATAAGCTCGATTTTCGTCTCTTTCTGCGTAAAGACGATAGCTTTAGTTTGGTTGCTATTGAGTGTAAGTTTCAGGCGATCACTGCATTCTACAAAGCTGTCGATTGCGCGTTCTGCACTTTCTTCCACTTCCTTCACGTTATTTCCACTTATTATCTTCGCAAACTCGTCTGCAAATCTCCGTCGTGATCAGTTTCGTGAAGTTCTGTCGTATATATGTTGAAGAGGCTATGGTGATAAGGCTATTTCCATTTAGAATCCGTAATAATAAAATCATCTGTATCTCGGTAACGGATTGACGTTTAAATACGTTCGATACATAAAAAAAAAGGTAATTCACTGTTATTTAAGCTAAAAATATCAACTTAAATCATTTCTTTTTTTTCTAATGAAAATTTGCAATTTCATTTTTATTCCTCCCATCAAACGCTGCACACCTCCGGAGTCAACTTCCTTGGCTCATTTGTTCCACATTTTGGTAATCTGAGTCGCATCCCGACCGTTTTTTCACTTTTCGTAAGCTTCCGCTTCATTACTGCCCAAAATCTCTCGATGGGCCGGAGCTGCGGGCAGTTGGGTGGATATATGTTTTTGTCGATGAAATCTACGTTATTATCGCGGTAACACTGGATGAATTTCCGGCTAAGTGGTTAAAGTTTCTCCGACACTCTTCTTTCTCTTTGTACAACTTTGTAAGTTCGTCACTCCAGTAATACTTGAAGTACGGCTGCTCATACCGCTGTTTCTTCTTATCGTGTTGTCGACAGATTATTATAGGTCCGTTATTGATCCCACCTCGATAAGCGATACTTCTCCGTTAAGTTTTGGCCGATTAGTAAAGCATCCGTTGTTTTTTTCGATTGAATGCTTCCAAGGTCGATGTCTATTAAGAGATAGGATGAACCTCCAAGTGAGTAATCCTTAATAGTCCACACTAAGCCGTTGAAAAGGTATGCTGTGCAGAGTGTCATGTCTCTTGCGCTAGGCGTATACTCAAGAGAGGCTGCTCTGTACGTTTTTTCTCCGTTGTCATGATAAGTAAGTCAGCTGCATTTATGTAGTCCAGGATTAGTTTTGCTTTGCTGTTTGTGGACTCATCCAATCAGTAGATATTTAACCTTTTTTATTTCTTGCGTGAGTTTTTCCATACCGGCGTTAAGTTTGGCGATCTATTTTCTTGGGTTTATATAGATTGAGATCAGATTAAGGTTTCTACTAGGTATTGTTATTCCAATGATCTCCAACATTCCGCTAGAGCTCAATTCAAATGGGATGTAATTGTAAGCTTCTCAGAGAAATATACCTATCCCTCCGCCGACATCTGCAAATCTTGGTTTAAGTATTTTATGGTAACCTGATATGTTTGATGATGCCATCGAATTTTCGTTTGTCCAAATTTCCGTCAGCAACGCTGCGTCATATTTACCGTGATGTTCCCTTATTCCAATCAGCACCTAATTCCGTTCACTTGAAAAAAAAGATTTAATTATAGCTACTTCACAGGACAATTCTAATCAATATGTAATACTATTTTTTGTAAGATTATATGCTTTCAAAAAACTTGAAAAGCAACTCAGTATGCTATGATTAACTGTTTGTATATAAATAAATAATGTTAATCGTCAGGTCGGACGCCATATTTGTTGCTAGCTAAGAGGAATGAGTTACAAAGTCGATCACTTTCTAAATCAATTTTCTTGATAAATATCGCAAGATTCGGTGGAAAAGCAGTAACACAGCACAAAATAAAGGTATAAAATTAATATTTTCTTGTATTTTTATTCAGTCAATGTCAAATTGCATCGGCATGAGGATGCACACATTTTTACGACTTTCTTTTTCCATTCATCAGATTTCGACAGCTCAGCTCGGCAGAAATCCGATCAGAAAAATGTTCTCTATGAACGTGGAAGACTCATTGATGCTGTTAAAATGGTGAAAGCTGGATGTTCAATCCGAAAAGCGGCGAAAATGCACGGAATTCCAAACGCAACACTTCGCGAGAAAGTGATTGAAAAGTATTCCCGACACAGTCCTGGAAAACCAACAGTTCTCAACGAATCAGAAGAAAAGCGTATTGTTGATTGGTTGCTAGTCAGAGCAAAACCTGGATTCCCGGTGGACACAAAATGGTTGGTGGTATGCGTAGTGCATTTTGTGTAGAAATCAGCACGGCCCTATCCATTCAAGAACGGAATACCTGGTCGAAAATGGATTAATTCGTTCTTTAATCGCCATCCAGAAATCTCGCAACGGGTTCCAAGCGTAATGCCAAAGCATCGGGCTGCCGTTTCAGAGCCACATATCAGGTCATGGTTCAGCAAAATTCATAAATATTTTGAAGAAGAACAGCTGTCCCACGTTTTGAAATTGATGCTGCTGGACAGCTGGCTCCAACGCTTATGCTGTATCCATACACATCGCGAATGCCCGCGGAGATTTGACAGTTGCCTGAAGGATGGGCCGCTGGGAAAACAGAATCAGGGTGGATAAACAGGGACACATTTTTCCTATTTCTCAAGGACGTATTTTATCCATGGCTTGTTAAGCAGAAAATACCGTTCCCTGTAATAGACAGAGCTTTGCGTAGATAAACACATAATCCTTTTATGTCTTCCACCGAATTCGACCCAAGTAACACAACCACCAGACGTCAGACCACTCAAAACTTTCTGAAATCAAGTTCTGGTGGAATGGAGGATTGAGAATAATGGTGAAATGCTACCCCGGAAAGATATTGCACCGCTCTTAAAACAAGCTGTAGATCGAATGACCAACCTACAATCGACCTTGATTAACGGTTTCATGCGTTGTGGCTTAAACCCGTTTGATCCCGATGCAGTCAACTATCCAGCTCTTTTCGGCAAATACACTGAAGCATTGTCAGCACAACCTGTGATTCCAACATCGGAAACGAGAGAACCGGAAAATGATGCTGATAATGATTACTTTGTAAAGCGCTTCGAATCGTTCTAGTCACCGGTTCAACTAAGATGATTCGAAAGCTGTCGTTCCGTTGGAGAGTGGCATGGAGCTGTTATAGATACGAATCTTTATCAAGTGTAGATAAAAGCTAAAGAAGCTTTAGATGAAACATCTCTTACCAAAATGACCCATAAATGTTTTAAGTTATATCCTTAAAATATTTTCAATATTTTCAGAAACATCTCATCCGACTTCCCAAGCACCGGAAGACTCAGAGAAAAGCAATCATGATGCTTTGGATGCTTCATTTGGAAAACCATCTGCGTCAACTGCTGGTCCAGCGAAACGTTGCTTCGAAAAGCATTCACCACCTTCGGTAGCTTCTAGACAGGCCTATCGTCTATATATGGAAAAACTTGAAAACGCAAAGAAAAAAGTAGAGATGGAAAAACAAAAGAAAAGAGATCAAAGACAGAAAAAACAGTTGAAGGTTCTAACTAAACAAACAAAAAAGCAGAAAGAAAATAAGTTTCCAAATTGGTTTAATACTAAAACTATTTCTTCATTAAAATTCACTTCTAAGAAAATAGAGCAAATTAAAACATTGTCGGCTATGTAACATAAAACGTTATTTTATCAAAAGCAATTTCATATCCGAATAATTAAGAGTGATTGGAATTAGGAACACAAATGAACGGATTTAAGAACAATGCTATTTTTAGCGATTGGAATTAGGGACAAATTGTGCAAATGTTTTCAACTGCTATGGAAAATATGAGAACGTTGATTTTGTGATTCTTATTCTAAATGAATAGAAGAATAACGTTAAAGCATACTGCATTAAAAAGGTCATCAACTGTTTGAACATTGTTGTTTTGACAGCTTTTAAACATTATACAAGGTCTTAGGCGAACGGAATAAGGGTTCATCACGGTATCTGAGTTTAATTCGTGAGCTAATTGGTTCATGTTTTTTGTGAGGCTCTGGATGTTACTCTGGAGTATCCTGAATGCGTCCATCTTCGATGTTATTTGTCAAGAGTTTCTGTATGTTGTACCCCAGGGGACTTGCTAGTTCTTCGAGAACTTCTAGGAGGATTTGGTGTCCATTTTCGTCTTTGAGGGTCAGTGCTTGTGACAGTTTTTTGGACTGTCGGAGGACAGTCTTTTTAAGGGCTTCTTTTTCTTCATTTTGTCGTCCCAACGTTGTCATAGTCCGAGATGTCGTTCTATTGTCATCGTTTCTTTCTTTTGCAGTTCCCGCTCTTCATTTTCCAGCTGTGTCTTCCTTTTTTGTTTGTGAATGTGTTTATTTAGAATCCTTGCCATCCACTGAAAAAAACAAGCACTTTCACTCGTCCAATCTTTTTTATATCCAATACCGTTTTGGAGAGTCCGTTCAGTTTCAACGCTATTTCCACGGTGATTTTGTTAATCCCCATCTTTTGGTTTTCTGTTTGTACATCAACCTGGATTTTTTCTACCACTACTTTGTATGGACCGTTGTCACATTGCTTTTCGTAGATTTTTCCGCCATTTTTTTCCATTTGCGTCATAATCGCTTCTTTCCATATGCCTTCTAGTTTCGCAATTTTCTCCTAAATCCATCGGTGCTCGCGTCGCACAGTGGGACGAAATAAAAAAAAAGTGGGACATGGGTATTGGCGGTGAAACTATTAGGTGTGGCTTATCGATGTCTTCTACAATGTTTCTACATTTTTTGAGTACCATATTTTGTGTTAAAAAATTTGATTTAAGGGGTATATACACCTGGATAAAAATATTAATTATTGTTCAAATCGATAACCATTTGTTAAAACATTGTAGATTAGGGCAATTTCTGAAACATTGTAGAAGACAAAAACTTTCTATCTCTTAACTGGACAAAGCTGTAGGGTGAACAAGGAATGAAAAAGGTAATACCCCTTTAAAGCCTTTTTTTATCATAAGTTTTTTATTTGAATTTTCCAAATTTTTTAATGTTCGACAAAGTTTTATTGATTTCAAAAATACACTTTTTTGTGAAGACAACCAATCATTATCTCTTAATTTACAAGATTTACGTTGGTTTTAATGAACATTTTGAGCTACCTTCGAGGATGTTTAGATAACAGATTTGCGGGTATTAGCAGCTACACTTAACGTTAATTTATTCAACTACTTATACCCTTTAAAATGATGTTAAAATCAAAAGGAGGTCCAACAGGGCACTTAACAATTTTTCAAAAAGTTAATATGCCTCTTATTATATTATTTTCCATGTATAGTGATTTTTTCATCTTTTTGAATAAATATTCAGACTTGCTTTTATTGTTTAAGAGAAAAAAAAACAGGCCACTATATAAGGTAATAAAGCTTACTGGAATATATATTACGCATATTGTATCACGCACGAACTTCTCAATAGAAATAACCTAAAATTCACACTCTTCTTAACCGTTCAAAATTTCACCTCCGAACGCAAACGACGCTGTAACATGATTGAGCACGTTTTGACAGATACACGTGATGATATTTGTCATTTCGGTCATGTATTCATGATTCATAGCCATGATTTTATGAAGGAATACAGTTTCTGGTTTCATGATATGCAAATCATGAAAACTGGATTAGATTTGTTTCCGTATAGGGTAGATTGCCAATTATTGCAAACTGCCCTATTGTTGGTTTGGATTGGATGTCTTTATTAAAGAGACTTTCAGCAACTGCCCTATTGATGCACACTGAGTATATTATCGTTTATTCTAACAAATACGGCATATTTTGAGCATTGGGCTTATTTTTTATGAAATTATTGAACATTTTCACTGCTAGAACAGTTATTTATTAACGAAACAAAAAGATTTAAAGTAATTTTTAACCCAATTGAAAATATTTGGCCCGATTCCAGAACAAATTGCTGTATTTCTTAACTCAAACACTAAGAATCGTGCATTTTGAATTAAGCTCCTGATTGACGTATGCAACGTTTCATCGGTATATTTTGATTCAAACTTAGTTAATACACTTTATTTAAGTGATTGGTCAGCATTAATTAGTTTATTGCATAAAAAATACATGTTTTAGACCACTGTGCTACAATAGGACCAAAGAAAGTTAAAATGTTCCAATATCATTGCAAACCTCATTCTTACGTGGTGCGGCCAATTTTAACTAAAAATACTATAGGTACACCCATAGTCTTTTTAGTTTTGACAGTTCCACCAGCAGCCGAGTGTTTGGTTTTGAAATCGGGGAGGGGGGGGGTTAGGACAAACGTGGCAGTCCCTATATAATTTTTGGAGGGCTCATACGAAAAACGTGACAAAGGGGGAGACCAAAATACTCAATTTTTGAGTGACATTATTTTTACATGACCCCTTATTAGATCTTTTGAGTACGTTATAAGATACCAAAACTTTAACAGTAGTGAGGGATTCCATCCAGAATGTGCCGGAAATCCCAAAAATCATACCCGATCATCATTGATTTGGATGAAACTTGGCACATGAGTTCGGTACGTTGGAAAAAAAAAATTCCACTGGTGTTAAGATAATTTGGGTTCAAGAGTAACTTTTGAGATGGGCGTATGTGTTTTTTCCAACATTTTACTTGAAAAATCGTAGTTCAAAAATCATTACATTTAGAGAAAAACTTTATATAAGGGAATTGTAGGAACTAAAAGCCTTTCTTAAAAAATATACACAGAAAAAAAATTTTTTTTCATCAAGAAAATCAAAAATAATTACTAAAAATAAAATATCTAAAAACATTTTTAATATTTTTTAATTTGTTGTATGGAAATTTGAGGAAAAAGACACGTTTTAAAAAAACTCTAGGATGGACGCTCTTATAATGAAAAAGTTTTTCAAATAGCGAACTTTGGTGTATATTTCAAATTTTAGTTATTCATTCTTATAAATAAATTTTGATGTTACAATATGGTTTTGGAGATCATTACAAACAATAATGATTATAATGATAAACCACGTAAACGCAACTGTTTTCAAGATATTTCTGATTTTCTTTCAATAAAATTTCAAAACCTCAAAAAATACGCCCTTTTCATAAATTACTCGTGATATTAAAACAACAATAGCTAACGATTGTTTCTCTTGTGTTTTTGTTCTTGTGTGCAAACACAAATGTTATGAGAACCTGTGCTGCCAAGTAATTTGCAATGCTTTGGTCTTAGTGCTGCAAAAGAGCTAAACCCAACAGCATTTTGATGCATCTCTTGAAATTTAATGAAAGCTTTCTCTTAATGAACAAACTAAAAGGCGCTTTTGAATATGAACCTCTTACCTTCACTCCTCACTGAAACGTAGTCGTTCATACCAGGGGTTGCTCGTGTAATCTCATCACTGTCGTAAAATTGCAAAATTTGGTTTTTTATTTCCGGGTTCAGACCGTGTCCCAGCTTTCGTTAGGGGCAGCTAAAACACCTTCGTGCTTTGCAAGGAATTTAGCTTGTGATACGATGTACTTGTTGTTATTCCAAATTCTGCCATTACCTTTGATTTGTCCAAGATTGTGGTAAAACCGAAAGTATCCTTACTTGATCGTCCTCGAAGTTTCTGGATCAGCATACCGGCCTTTAGCTGCGCGATTATTTCGTCATATTCGGCTGCTTTCACTTTCAATTGATCCAGGTCATCCTCCTCCGCTTGATCCCCAAATATGTGTGTCCGAATGCCGTTTGAAACATCTTTGAACTTTTTGCGGGCATAATTTACGTTCAGGAACTTTTTAGCCGATATTGGCGAAACGTTGATTCCAGCTACGCCCTTTGTTAAATAGCTCAATATTATGGCGCCTTGAATAATCTTGCACACTGCTATCAGATGGCACTGACATTAATGATATTGCCGATGGCGTTTCCTCGAGACCATACAAGTCTACTTGCCGTGATGTAGATGGTTGTGGATCCATAATGTTAGTAATTGATGGTTTCTCACTAGGCTCCGAAATTGCAGCATGAGATTGTTCCTGTTCTATTTAAATGCAAACGACAATTATCACAAATCATCAAAGAAGTGTCCAAATGTGTTTTGCCCATAAACTGAGTTTTTTGACATTTTGTTCGGTTAATTTTACGAAGGTTTTTGAGTACCGTTTAGTGGAAACGGCATACAACACTTCTTCATGTTAAACTCCATTTTCAGTTCACTCAGATAGATTTTACTGATGAATGCGACTATGTATGAGCATATATATTGGCTGTGGTACCTTTGGAAATGCAGGTATAAAACATCTCTGGTAGTTTACAGGCAGCGTACATTAGCTGTTTTTTATGAGAAGATATACCTGACATACGTTATAGCTGCTATTTTGTCTACCTACCTTAAACAATATGTGTTACTTTCATCGCTACATCACCGAACTGTTCGGAGTGTAGTTTTCACACACCACACCCGACCTCTAACATCGTTGGAGCTTGGCAAAATAGTCAGCAGTTCGATTAATATGCTTCTTCTATATGACCCTCCGCATAATTTCATCACTCTGTCCATTTCACACTTGTCGCCTCTGCGACATCTATCTCGCTGTTACTTTCATCGCTTTAGCAAATTCGCTCCCTTCATTCTCTGAGCGGCCCGACCGATACAGCCATAAAACAATTATAAATATATTGATTGCAATATTAAAACAATAGTGCTATTTATCTTGTTCTTTTCAAATGAGTCTTCTTATCATCCTGATATCAAAAGAAAAGAGGACATTAGAGTAATGTGAACGTTATAATATGAAGATCTTGGAAAATTTATCATTTCTGGTGGAAATCTCGATTAACTTAAGAAAAGAGCGAATTTTTCTGAGGTTTTTTCATTCTATTGAAATAAAATCCGAAAAATCTCGAAAACGAGTTGCGTTCAGGTGATTTATCATTATCATCATTATTGTTTTTAATGATCTCCAAAATCATATTGTATAATTAATTTTCATTTATAATAATGAATAACCAAAATTTGAATATGCACCAAAGTTCACTTCTTCTGGAAAACTTTTTTATTATAAGAGCGTCCATCCTAGAGTTTTTTTTCAAAACGTGTCTTTTTTCCTCAAATTTCCACAAAACAAATTTGAAAAATATTAAAAATATGTTTTTTTGATATTTGATTTTTAGTATTTATTTTCGATTTTTCTTTATGAAAAAAATTTTTTGTTTTCAGCGTATATTTTTTTACAAAGCCTTTTAGTTCTCACAACTCCCCCATATAAAGTTTTTCTCTAAATGTAATGGTTTTTGAACTCACGATTTTCAGCAAAATGTTGGAAAAACATACGCCCATCTCAAAAGTTACTCCTGAATCCAAATAATCTTAACACCAGTGGATTTTTTTTTTCAACATACCGAAGACGTGTACCAAGTTTCATCAAAATCGAAGATAGTTGAGTTTGGTGACCGACCGATTTGGCGTGGAATCAGTCTACTGCAAAATGGTTTTCTAGTAAAGCCGTTGGGGTGACGGGCTTACCCACCCTGATGGGGTTACCCACATTTCCCCTACAATACCAAACTTCTGCCACATTTCAGCACATCCGCATCCATTCATTCGGACACACTTCTTTCGCTGATCGGAACGCTGAATGGGTTCATTTTTCAACATTATCACCCTTTGAATCGCCATTTGCTGCTTCGAAAATCCCTCTCATTTCCAACGCTCCAGCACATCCAGTTGTGAAAAGGTGTGACTGAATGGACGATGAATGCAAAAGTAAACAAAAATTAAAATTTTCCGCTGACACCTTCGAAGCTTTGGCGAAGAATGTGGCCAACAATCGACGTGTAGGTATGAATGTTCTTTTGCAAGCTCAGCGAAGTGCATTTCGGCCATAACTCATAACTTCGGGAGCTCGCAATGTCTCCAGGACGCGACGGCCGAGGGATGGTGAGGTATCTCAACCAGGTAATTCTTTATGCTGACTTGTCTGCTTCTTCCTCCTCCAACCGCCATGTGAAAGAAGAACAGAACGGGTAGTCCGGAGAGAAGCGGAACCATTCGCGCGTGGAACCCCAACGGAATGTTATAAAGTTTATGATGATTTTGGAGAATTGCCACTCGCTTAACCGGGAACGACGGGTGGTAAAGGTAGCTCGTAGCCTTCGCGTCGTCGTCTTCGTCTTCGTCGTCGTCGATGTGGACTTGGGATTAAGCACAAAGCTCGCGAGTTCTGCGGTTACGTTACGGGATGGCTTTCGATCGGGGGGAGAACCTCAAGACGAGGGAGGAAAAAGGAGGAGCGAAAAATTGAAAATATTCAAATTATGAAGAATAAACAGTGAATCGATTTATGATACCACCACCGTGTGCTGTTGTTGGCTGGGCTCTCGCAGGCCGTAAAATATTTCCTCACGATAGCACTTCTTGTCTTTGGGAGTTTCGTTGTTGTTTGGGATGGAGGACGGTCCCGTTCACTTGAGGAGGGGGAGGGGGAGGGCAGAATTAAATGAGACAGCTGCACGGTAGATGGCTTCCTTCAGCCCGGGGAGATAAATGGGAATTCGTTGAAGTGTCTCAAGACCAGAAGTGATTTAGATTTGTATAATTTTTATTACATTGTGTTGCCTGCTGGCTTCACTTCGAGGTGAGGCAGTTTCGATTGGCGTAAATTAATGTACTCATAACGGATCTCGGCTTTATGGTTGGAAGGGGTAGTGAGAGGTTGATGCCCATTGGGAACCTCTCACAATTGGAGCCAATAAAAGTCTCGTTAATCCAGTCGCTAACCGCACCGCAACCCAAAATGTGTCTGCATTTTGGCAAAACAAGGCAAATACCTACAATAATACAGCTTGAGAGAGCGAGTGACAGATCGCAAACGAAGAGACAGCTGGAAAGTGCGCGGTGAGTGGGTGGAAGTGCAGAAGATGGCACTAACATGAAGCTCTTTATGCGCCCATGTCAGTCTATTTGGACAAGTTGACAGTTAAATGATCGCTGCATTCAATTAGCATTTTTTTCCCGGGGCTTCGGAAAGCTTAATTCGCCATTGTTGTCCGACGGATGGCTGGGTGTCACCTTGCTGGGGCTGCCGACGTCGACGACAACGACGATGGCTACGACGAATCGCACTTCTTTTAATTGCCTAATTCTGGGAAATCACTTTGAATGCGTTTAGCACTCTCCTGACCATTAACAACCCAGCCGGATGTTGTTGCATTATTTATGGCCGTGTGATTTGCAAGCGGATTGACATCGAACTTGGTTCGTTCACTGCTACTTCTGATGGACGTCAGTTGGTTGTAGCAGTGCAACGAAATAGATGTTGCCTTGTTGCTTCACGTTATTAACCGATCTCAAGTTATGGACCAGGTGTATTCACAAATGCAACCAACGTTTGCATTTAAAAAAATGGACAAAAATGGTCGATTTTTCATGGGTTTACCTTCATCCGCACTGATTTTCACCATGCAGCATCAGTCATAGTAACCAATGAGTCAGCAAACAAAATTTGACAGCTCTTTCAGTCGAACTCTAACCGTGATGCCAAAACGGATATCGTGCGGCACTTTGTGGACGCCGGATACGCCCGTTCCGGCATCTACAACATCGTGACACTATTAGACAACGAGCAGAGCATCGAAAGAAAGCCCGGTTCAGTTGCGTCGTTCATCAAGAAATACCATAAGGGCGAAGACGCGGTGTTCTGGCCGGATCTGGCGTCGGCCCACTACTCGAAGCGATCGTTGGAGGAGATGGACCGACTGAATATCGATTTGGTACCCAAGTCGGCAAACCCGCCGAACGTCCCGCAGCTGCGTCCCATCGAGAATTTCTAGACCAACTTGAAGCGTAAGATTTTTTTAATGTTAGCTAAAATAATTACCTACCATAGGAAATTTATCAAGAGCAATTATCTGTCTTCACATTACCGAAATTTCATATTTGGTATTTTCAAATTTCTGTCTTTTCGCACATAAGAATTAGTTGAAGGAGATGAGAAAATAAATTCAATCAAATCAATTTTCCATAGAACTGCGTATGCGTCGGTTTCAGGAGACATAATTTTTGTGTTAGCTTTTTTTTATCATCATCCGAAAATGTCCATTTTTTTAATGCAAACGTTATCTATAAACATAAAATGAACTGGTGTCCGTACAATATTTAGCCAAATAAAGTGACCATCTCATAATGTTTTGAATTTCTTGAATTTATTTGCTTCCAATTCAAGTTAATCATTGCACATTGGGCCAAGATTGAGATACAAATGGAAACATTCATAATTCCTTAAGGATGCACGATATTGATTTAATATGCTGAACAAATTTTTATATAGTTAGTTAGAGCTGCAGTTTTTTTTTATAAAACTAGCTGAACCCGGTGTGAGCTTGGGTGCAAGCGCTGCTACGTTTGCATCCTAAATGAATGCAAAATTAATAAAACTGGCAAGTTTATGGTTACTATAATTATTTTCTTTGTATTCTCCGTGCGTGGAGTAACGATTATGATGAAGAGGGAGATGTTCGCTCATCACCATGAGGCCTTAAGATTAGACAGTAATGTTTGCTAGAATGGAAGATATGAATAGTTCATAGTTCCGTCAGTCTACGCTAGGTTGAAAATTGAAAATTCTAGGATTTTTTTTCAAAAGGGCGAATCTAACAATGAGAGGCTCTCTCCTCTCTCGCTCTCTTTCATTGATTACAGCGCCATTATAAATCTTTTGAGGGATTCTTCAGTACAGATAGAAACTCAACAGTGCTGGCTACCATACTTTACAAATAGTTGAATGAAAAACGTAACGCTGATTGGAATGTGAATGAAAGAGAAAGTAATCAAAGAGAGTCTCTCAATTGCAGATTCGCCCTAATGAAAAAAAAACCCTAGAATTGAGTAATGAAAATTGAGCGAAGGGCTTGGATATAGCGGTACTCGAAACATTGACGTCTTCCTTTTACCTTACATACCCAATGTTAGCAGATACTGACAGCGTTTCTGATTGGGAGTGAGAAACCTAGGGGGTCGTCACCACTTCCCAATCAGGATTTACTTACCTTTGGTTTCTCAACCTGAAAAGACAATTTCTCCCGCTTTTTCGGATCAGTCATACAAAAATTTGTCAGATAATAAATAGCCTCTAAGCGCTTCCATTATTATGACGTACTGATACAAAAGCAGTGTGTCTGTGTGAAAACCTACACTTTATCTCATGTAAGGTCTAGGCTCTTGCTCTCCTATCTACTCTAGCGATTGACAAAATAGAGAGCACGCGGTGACTTAAGGTCTGGTGCGAATTCTCTCTCTCTGGAGGTGATAGAATTTCTGTTCCTTCTCTTCTCTCTCTGTGGGATTCATGTACCTTGTGCTGATGAGTAATAAATTTATATTTTCTATTACCCAATGCGGGGTAGGTCAAGGCACGAACGAATCCGCCACCTTGACAGGCACTAAGTGTTCATGCACTACCTATAGCATGTGATAGTTTCTAGCGCTTATTTGTACACACTCCGTTTTGTTGCCAACATGGGAGAGAAACTCTCCTCTTTTGGGTTTATTGTTACAAAATATCACAACACTTTACGGTCATTCTCTCCGATGTCTCTAAGTCAGAGATGACGAGAGGAAAATTTAAGTATAAATCAGACGTTGTGTACAATGTGATTCTTATTTTCACATTAATCTCATTCATAGAAAGCTATGTTAAATGTTGTTTATGACTGGTTAATTTAGAGATGTCAGGACAGAACCTTAATTTTAGAACATCTTAGAGGAATACTTCCGTCCATCCGAAGCCCTGGAGCACGCATGCTTTTAGCATGTTTCATTGTTGCGTGGACCATGATTTATGAAATACATTTATTTTGCGTGTAGGGTTAGTTGCCAATTGTTGAACAACTCATTAAACTGTTAAAACTGACAACTGACCATGTACACAGTTTGGAAGAAACAATTAATTTCTGCGCTATCTAAAGTACATTAAAGAAATGCCAGATTTAGCATAAATTCATAGGCTAGATATCAGTGTGCCAAAAATTTACATATTGTATCTAGAAACATAAGATAACTTTGACGACGGGGGCGTTAATCTCTCACTCTACAACAATAATTTGTTGTAACTTCTACGTTCCACAACAAAACACGAAGGAAAACAACAAAATGTTGTATCGAAGATGGACAGTTCTGAAGAACAGACAAGTTCTGAGACAAGAGATCTGAGTAATTATAAAATTTGTTGTGGATAGACGTCCACTTGAAGAAAAATGCCCGTATAAAATCACCCACTGAACAAAAATGAACACTACCTTCGGTAAACTTGTGGAAAGTTGACTATATCAGGGGAAAACGATAAAACATACATCCTGAACATGAAGAAGTGCGGAACTACAGGATCTACAGTTGTAACTGTAGCTTTTCCGATTATGCAAAGTTATAATATCTATTCAGTTGTGTTCATTTAGTCTTTTGAAAATCAACCGATATTATGAGATAATCTGGGGTGTTAAAGTTCGTCCAAACTGTCCTAAAGTTATGAGCCTAGGATCTACAGTTGTAACTGTAGCTTTTTCGGTTATACAAAGTTACGACATGTATTCAGCCAAGTTCACTTAAATTTTTGGAAGGCCAACAAACATTGTGAAATAGTCTGGGATGTTCTAGGGTATCCAAAATGTTCTTGAGTTCTTTACTTAGGATCTACATGTTGAAACTGTTGCTTTTCTAGCCATACAAATTAGCGATATGTTTTCAATAAAGATGATTGAATCTTTTGAAAGGTTTACAGACATTATGAGATAACCTTGGCTGTTCTAGGTCTATTGAAACTGTCCTGGAGTTCAGAAATTAGGATCTTCAATTGTTACGGTAGCTTTTTCAGTTATGCTAATTTACGATTTGTGTTCAACCATGTTCCTTGAGTCCTCTGGAACAGGCTTCCCAATAGTACAGCCTTCTTGCTACAGCCAGTTTAAACTGCATCGACTGTCTTTGTGTGTACCGACCTATCGTTTGCTACAGTTCGTTCGGTACCCTACCCGAAAAGTTTTGACAACAGGGCACGCCTGCATGAAAGACTGCTGTATAGTAACAGTCGATGCTACGCAAGCTTTGCTGAAACCATCTCACTCTT
This sequence comes from Aedes japonicus, assembly GCA_034211315.2. Taxonomy (NCBI): domain Eukaryota; kingdom Metazoa; phylum Arthropoda; class Insecta; order Diptera; family Culicidae; genus Aedes; species Aedes japonicus. The sequence goes on from JASCZW010005331.1 coordinate 191,389, forward strand.
AACGTAGTAAGCCGAATGGAATGATAATTTTATATTTTGTCATGTCTTCAGTTTCGTAAATTCATTCGCTTGGACAGCCTTCCCGAAGCGGTGACATTTTTCGGCTTACTCGGGTCGGCTGTCACGAGAAGGTTGTCGTGAGATTGGCCACCATTCTTTCTGCACAAAACAAGCTAGATAGGAGTTAAAAAGATACCGGCCAAGTTTTCACCAACAAACAACGGTATCTCCACGTATGGTCAGGTCTATTTTATCTAGCGCCAGGTTTGCAAAAACACTTACAGAAGTTGTTGCACTTTCTGTCGGAAAATTGTTTGACCCACAGGCCGTGGTAGATGAAGTTGGCGATTATCAGGTTTTCCGGTTTTGTACGTTAAGCATGACGTGTTATACACCGAAATTAATATACACAGGAATCTCATAAACTACTGTTGGTCCATGTTGTCGATAAAAACACTTGCTTAGTACAACCATGTCCTGTGCAATTATTTTCGTAGCACCAACTTATTTGTCAATAGTAGGAAGCTGGAGCTTAAATGCAATAGTAATGTGCGTCAAGTTAGGATGCGAAAAGAACAATACATGCAACCCTGGAAATGTCCCCGCGTTAGAATAAACACACACAAACACACACTCAAAGACAAAAATGCAAACACACACAGAGACAAACACATACAGAAACACCCACACGAAGAGGCACAGACATGTGCATACAGATACACATACAAACACAGCCAAACACCTAGACACAAACAGACAAACACACAGTCAGGAAGAGAGAGAGAGAGAGAGAGAGAGAGAGAAAAAAAGAGAGAGAGAGAGAGAGAGAGAGAGACCATGATCATCGCAAATAGAAAATGAAATGAAAGCAAACGAAAACAAGAAATGTTTAAATGATGGTTTAAGACCTCTCCGTTCTATGAAAAGAGGGGAGGGGGGGCTCCATACAAATCAAACACTGCACTAATTGAGCAAATGGAACCAAATTTGGTATGTGGTGGTTTTTGAAGGCGAAAAATGTTTTCATGGTGTTTCGAGACCCTCCCAAGTAACACACTACGATCATAGGTAGTAACTTGATTATGACTTAGCAAGTCATATTTATGTTATCTCAACTGAATGGCAACAAGTGTGCTACTAGGGCTTCTTCTTGCTTCTTGAAAAGAAGGCTCCCATGCAAATGAAAAACAAGTTTCTGCATAACTCAAGAACTAATCAAGCAAATTGAACCAAATCAGATACTATTTTTGCATTAGTATGATTGCCTGGCAAGTACAATCACACCCTATGCCCAGGTAGTCGAGAAATTTTCTTAAACGAAAAATCTCTAAACCAGCCCGGGAATCGAACCTAGCCACCTCCAGTATGGTGGTGCTTTGTAGCCGGGCCTTTGCCGATTGAGGTAAGGGAGGACCCACTATCCATACTGCTGCGGGGTGCCATTCTTTGGACGCGCATACTTGTGAACGGAGTTGCTGCACTGTCTTTGCCATCACGGTTAGAGTTCGACTGATAGAGCTGTCAAATTTTGTCTGTTGACTCATGGGTTACTATGATTGATGCTGCATGTGTAGTTTTGTCAGTGCGGGTGAAGTTAAAGCCATGAAAAATCGGCAGTTCTTGGCATTTTTTTTTCAATGGGAACGTTATTAAAGAGGGACTGATTAATATGTAAACAAAATAGTGTTCGCTAGATTCCTTCGACAGGAAGTCCCTAAGAAAAATATGGATTTCAAAAAACAACGCATTTAGCGGTTGCATTTGGCTGGAAAGCGTCCCAACCAGATACTGGCTGAGACCCGAAAGAAAGGAATATACTGTACATTCATCGACCGGACGTTGAGAAGATGGAGAACGCGGGAAACCATCGATCCAAAGAAAGAACCAAACGGCTTGTAGAGGCGGTGCATGAGCGAATTCGCCGAAATCCTTATCGTTCTTCACATAAACTGGCTCAGGATATGGACATCTCCGGGAAAACTATCAGATCAGTTCTCAAACAGGATTTGAGATTGGTGCAGTACAAGAAAAAAAAAACCATAAACTTTCGGAAGCCAACAAGAAGAACAGAGGCATTCGTTGTCGCGAACTACTTCGTCGGCAAGGTGATTCCAGTATTGTGTTTTCGGATGAGAAAAATTTCGTATTGCAGCAAAGTTTCAACGCTCAAAATGACAGGGTCTATGCAGCGGATATTCAGGATATCCCTTCTTCAATTCGCGCAGTTCAACGCTTCCAAAATCATACTTCGATCATGGTTTGGGGAGCGATTCCTTTTCATTTTCATTGATAAGGGTGTAAAAATCAACGCAGCATACAACGTAAAAGAGCTCCTGGAAACGCATTTGAAGAAGCATACTTCAACGATGTTCGCTAACTGCAAATGGGTGTTGCAACAGGATTCTGCGCTGTCCGTCCCACGGAGTAAAGATTACCCAAGCATGGTGAACCAAGAGTTTGCCTGACTTTATTTCTAAGGAATTATGGCTAGTTTCTTCGCCTGATACAAATCCTCTGGATTTCTTCATATGGGTAGAACATCAGGTGCATGCCGCTTGTAATGCCTTTTTGAAGAGACTAAGGCAATAATTAATGCTTAAGGCGATAGAATAGAAATTTAAATATGTACACATAAACAATAAAATATAAGAAACAGAATAACAAATTATTTGTCTTATCTTGGGCGATACAGTCTTTGTTTCAAGCGTCACTTATTTGGGCCTACCCTGTTGGACACAGCTGGGACCAACTTGTTTACTTCCTTTGAGTGCACAATGTTTTGTCGATTTTTGAAACTAAATGATTTGGTTGCTATTGTTGTTAATAGTTTCATCACATTGTCGTCCAAAACCTTTAAAAACCGTCCGTCAGCAGCATTAGAGCAAGCATGTTTGAAGTTTGTTTCATTGCTGAATGGTTCATGCATTTTAAAATACATTTATTTAGCGTATGGGGATAGCTATCAATTATTGAACAACTCATCAAACTGTTTCAAAATTGGCTACCTACCATGTATGAGTGCTTGTAATAGTCATGGCCCATTCAGTGGTAACTTACTGTACTTATTAATAAAACTGGACCACTCACCTTGCATCAAGCTTGGCTAGTCTCTAAGAGCTGATAAAATAACCTCATAAATCCATTGTACAGAGTTTCATAGTTCCATAAGGCTTGCTTCATTTAGAATTGGAACAAACTTTTGCTCATATTGTGGCGCTCCTGGTGGACGGATTTGGAAGTTCTTGACGCCCACGTATCTGGAATTTTGCCAGCTTCACGTATGTATTTTTGACATTCTGCAAATCGACTGTACTTTGTAAACAATCAACATGGAAGCCGAAAGAAGGGAAAAAATTGTGCACAGTTATTTGGAAAATCCATTGTGGTCTGCATCTAGGCTAGCTAAACAGCTGAAATTGCCCAGAAATACCATATGGCGCGTTATCAAACGGTATAAGGAAACATTGACGACGATTCGGAAGCCTCAAGCCAATCGATTGGTAAGATTTTGAAGACGATTAAGAGGAATCCCAATCTGTCGGACCGTGATTTGGCCAGAAAATTCGGTGCTGCCCATAGTACCGTGAGGAGAACTCAACTCCGGGAAGGAATCAAGTCGTATCGAGCCAGCAAACAGCCAAATCGGACCATAAAACAGAATAGTGTGGCCAAAATCCGTGCTCGGAAGCTATACGACCAGGTGCTGACCAAGTTCGACGGGTGTCTTCTGATGGACGATGAAACCTATGTCAAGGCTGACTTCGGGCAAATCCAAGGTCAAAAATTTTACTTGGCGACGGCTCGGGGGGATGTTCCAGCCAAATTTAAATTTGTTTTTGCCGACAAATTTGTACGAAAATTCATGATTTGGCAGGGCATTTGCAGCTGTGGCAAAAAAACGAAAGTTTTCGTTACAAATAAGACAATGACCGCGGAACTATACCAAAAAGAGTGTCTCCAAAAGCGAATTTTGCCGTTCATTCGATCCCACGACCATCCCGTAATGTCTTGGCCAGATTTGGCAAGCTGTCATTACAGCAAAGTCGTTCAAGAATGGTATGCATAGAAAGGGTTCCAGGTTGTTCCGAAAAACCTTAACCCACCGAACTGCCTCCAGCTCCGCCCTATTGAGAAATACTGGGCCATCATGAAGAGGAGACTCAAGGTAAAGGGAAAGGTTGTCAAAGACATCAATCCGATGAAGACCTGGTGGAATAAGATAGCTAAAACGATGGACGAAGAAGGTGTGCGCCGCCCAATGAGCCGTGTTACAGGAAAAATTCGAGAATTCCTTCGAAACCGTGACGAATAATTTTATAAAGGGTGTCCACGATGAAATTGCCACACTATGAAATTGCTCTAACTTTTATGGTAGAATTCAATGAAAATTTGGGTGGATTTAGTTCATAGTGCATTATTCACATCCTGCAAGTTTTAAAGTCCTGTGATCAAAACTCGCGGAAATGGAGTCGAAAGAACAGCTCGTGCGTGATAAAATCTTGCGCATTCATCACGAGAACAAGGATCTCTCGCATCGTTCCATCGCTAAAACGTTGTGAATCGCGAATTCCACGGTGTCGCGAGTGATTAAGCGGTTCGAGGAACGGTTGACCACCGATCGGAAGCCCAGAAGTGAAGGAAAAAGTATTCCGTACAACACCAAAAATCACAACCGCGTAGTTGGGGCCTTCAACCGAAATCTGAACGCCTCCGTTCGGGATGTGGCTAAGAAGCTGCACCTAAGCCGAAGTTTTGTCCAGAAGGCCAAAACTAAGGCTGGGCTTCGAACGTTCAAGGTAAAAAAGGCCCCTAATCGCGACGAGAAGCAGAATAAGTCCGCCAAAACCCGTGCCAGAAAGTTGTACCTCAACATGCTGACGAAAGTTGAATGCTGCATCATGGACGACGAAACATATGTGAAGGCCGACTTCAAACAGATCCCCGGCAACCTGTTTTTCACGGCCAAGGATAAGTTCAGCGTTCCGGAGCATGTCCGCACTCAGAAGATGTCCAAATTTGCGAAGAAATTCCTGGTTTGGCAAGCCATCTGCACGTGCGGGAAGCGGAGTGCACCTTTCGTGACCCCGGACACGATGAACGGACAGGTGTACATAAAAGAGTGCCTCCAGAAGCGGCTGCTTCCTCTCCTGAAGGCCCACAACGTCCCAACAATCTTCTGGCCGGATTTGGCCTCATGCCACTACTCCAAGGACGTGCTGAAGTGGTATGCGGACAATAAGGTCAATTTCGTGCCGAAAATGTTCAACCCTCCCAACACTCCGGAGCTCCGCCCCATCGAGAAGTACTGGGCGATTATGAAGCAGCACCTCCTTAAACGACCTAAGGTAGTGAAGACAGTCGAGGAACTGAAGAAAGTATGGGTTTACATGCAAAAAACGGTTGATTCACAGGTTGTGCAGAATCTTATGGCCGGGGTTAAGGCCAAGGTGCGGGCATTTGCGTATGGACTGTAAATAAAATACGAGTAAAATGATAAAATGAAGTTTAATAGTTATTTCTCAATCCCTGAAAATTTGATGGCAATCGGATGAAAACTCGAATTTTGCGAATCAATTTTGTGTGTGGCAATTTCATCGTGGACACCCTTTACGTATTTTTTCTTAAAAGTATGAAGGAAACGCTACATTTGTATGAAAAAAGATCTTGAATTCAATAATAAATAACTGAAATACAGGCAATTGTTTTTGTTCCAATTCTATCTGAAGCAAGCTTTAACCCCCCAAGTTTCATAGTGCTATGCACCGAAAGATAGACATGTTCTTTTAATCAGTTGCCGAAAACTTCCCGTCCGTGTATCCAATTCGGTTCCGCTCTCCTCTCACGATTTGTGACACAGCCAGCAGCAGTGGCGAATGGCTGCTTTTCGCCAAGCCATATCCATTAGCGGACGCAGCTCATAAAGTCGTATCTTTGCTGCTGTGCGGTGGAAGTGCAATTTCCCATTGCATTCTAACGATCGCTAAAACGGCTGCTCTCGGTCGTAAGGATTGTCCGGGACCAACGAAAACGGAAAAGCGTTGATTCTATCGCCACAATCATCGTCCGCTCGCTGGCCCGGTCCGGAGGCTGCAAACCATATTTCTAACCTAGCGAGAGGCGCAAATCGACACCAAAGATCGAACAGCCAATTCTCTGTGGGAGGTCAGAGTTCCGCGGACGAATCCAACGACGCACATGGCGGATTTTAATCTTCCGGTGTGGCCGGCCGGACGTCCCGTGCGTGGTCTCATGTTTTAGAAGAGCACCGTGTTCCGGCAACATGATGCTGTTTGGCGCGTGTTGAACGGTCTGCAGACGGGGTCTAATCGCTTTCAAGAAGAATAAACAAGTTCACGGCTTGATGCAATTTATATTTTTGTCGCCTCAACGGAATCATTGCCTGGATCGGTGGCGAATCGCAAAGCGTGGAGTGTGCGTCGATGCGGTCGTGCCGCGGTAGGTTTTGCCAGGGAAGAGTATTCCATGTTGAGTTATTCTGGCTGCTATTTCAGTTGGTAATAGCAAATTCGATGAATTTTGATTTATTTTTAAACATAGCCTACTAAATAATCACACCATTGGAAAACTTAGCAATGAAGAAATCAGAGTTGGCCTCGAAAATTAATTCAATTTTAAATCCTTTGAAGATTGAAGAGGCTTACACCCATTTCCCAAACACAATCATGCATATGAATGAGCAATTCTCAAACGAGAACATAAACTGGCATTACATCGAAAATAACTAAGCAGTTTTCGACTAAACAAGCCTGAGAGTCGGAGGCTTGCTAGTGTAGACAGGGAAAACAAGAAAACTACTCCTCGACCAAGAACCAGTAGATAACCAAGCAAGCCAGTAAATAAAAGGGGGTTCTATTTTGTTTTTCTCTCGCGCCTCAATAAAAACAAACCAGTCGGCATATTTGAAAGGAAAAAAAAAGTTGCCCTTCTCCATCGCAACCACCCACGTACGAATTGGACAGAGCCGAGTGGTGGAACTGAACGGAGCCGGTTGAATGAAATCATCGTAGTTCCGCTGGGGAGCTTAGATATGTGCGTGTATTTATGTCTGTGGGTAACAAGATCGGTTGATGTGGGATAAAATGAGCGCGCAGCAAATCGTAAAAATATGTTTCACTTTATTGTTATTCCCTCTCTTGATGTTTTGTTTTTATGATTTTTTATGAAGTTTTTTTTTTATTATGAAATTTTAATTCATCAGCACTTTTTCGGGTGCCTTTTTGTTTCGTTTCTGGCAGCTTGTGTATAACAGTTCTTCTATTTTTTTTTGTGTCCAGTAAGCAAGTGAAATGTCTTAATCAGCACAAAATGCTGTCTAGCACGCGGTATACGATGTGGTTAGAACTAAACTCATCCGTTGAAGAAAGATGGAACAGATGGAAATTGACCTGAATCTGCTTTCGCATTGTGTACCAACTCATTGTTCTTTCGCATCGACTCGTTTGCTAATTATTGTATCACTCGCAGTGAACCTGAACGCCCCTCGAGACAAACGTCCTCGTCGTCGTCGTCGTTTGCCATACCACCTTCGATGCGATGCGGGACTGACCGGGCTGACTTTGATTGAATGGCTGGCAAAAACGATCGCAGCACGGAATGCTCAAACAAACCTACCTCAAGCCAGTTCCCGGAGCTAACGGACGATGGACGGGCTCTTGAAATCATCCACCAAATCGTTGCTGGCAGGGCTTGTTGCGATGTAGAAGCGAACCTATATCACATTCCTGGCTCAAACTTGACAAATGAGCGTTATTCACGCTCATTTACACGTAATTATTCACAACCGGCTTTCGCAGATATTGTTTTACACATTTATTTAGTTTTTTTTTCTTCATTCGAATTGTGCCCCGTTAAATGGTTCTCTACTTTTGTTTCGTGCCTTCACTCTCGCTTGGTTGCTGATAATTGATTTGGTATTGTCTTGCACGTTGCAGGTACTGAGTGAAGCTAAATTGTTAGCACTATCGAACACGTCACGATGAACAAAGGCCTCATCTGCTTTTGTAAGCAAAGCTTCTGAGACTTTGTATGACAAGAAGGGTGCTTAAGGTTATGGATAGTTACAGTCGGGTAACGATCTTTTCGGTGTCGTTCTTTACGGTCTCAATTTCTACGGTTTTGCTCTGTTTGGGCAAGCCATTTTGGTCGTTACAACGAATTTACTTAAGAAAGTTTTATTTGTAAGGCTCTAGAGGTACCATAGAATCAAATTGAAAAATCATAAGAACACTAGTGCGTAGAAGTGAGAGAATTGCAAACATAGGTGTCAACCATTCGAATGGGTTTGGCCACTAGCACTAGTTTGCTGAAGACAGCATCGTCCTAACTAGTACGGCTCTCGAGATATTGCTTAGCCTAGCTTAGCTTGACTGACTGCACGTATCAATGGTTGCTACTCCGTGATTGATCAGAATCAGTGAAATTGCACAATGAATCAACTGACTGGGGCTGAGACCATACTCATTGTACATGTTTCAGTGACTCAATTTTTTAATAATCAATAACGGCGCCGGCATCGTCCTTGCAATCAGTTGAGAATAGGGAAGGAAAGTTAGTGTGACCTTTGCTGATTAGGGACCGTGTTTACCTCTGCATCCCCACAAAGGTCACAGGAAGGAGGTTTTTCTATGTTAGTATGGTAGGGCTCGATGGATCAGAATTTACCTTGATAAGTGATGTGATCATATAATATAGTTCATTGATTTCAGGGGACAAAAGGATAACAATTTCCTGTTTAGCTCCGCGTTTTTGAGAGCACTTACCAACTCTAAATTCTTTTGATTGTTATGTTTTGTATTCTTCCCAGCGCGGAAGTAACGATCTTTGATGAAGTTTGCAGAAGCAGATAATTTCTCATCTCCATGCGAAGCGCTAGCGGCGGACAGTTATTTTATTGCTAGAACGCATAGACATGAAGAAAAAGTGTATTGATAGTTCCGTATAGGGCAACGGCAGGCTTTGAAATTGAAAGATACAAGATTAATACGAGCGGAGGGCATTTGAACGGTAGTATCCGATCAGGCACATAACCCTTTGTCATATTACCCAATGCAGGATAGGCAAGGGGGGAAATCCCCTTGACTGACAAAAGGTTATGCAACCACTCGGGCTCTTATACTACCTATTGCTTTATTCTAGTTCTAGCGATTTGTCCCTCTCCCAATACTGCCTAATACTGCTAAAAATAAACCCAGCAGGGGAGATAATTTATCTCCAGTGTTAAGCAGTATTGAGAGTGGGACAAATCGCTAGAACTTCCCCCCTAGCCTACCGTTGCCCTATACGGAACTATCAATACACTTTCTCTTCATGTCTATTTGTTCTAGCAATAAAATTACTGTCTATTCCTTGCGCTTCGCATGGAGATGAGAAATTATCTTCTTCTGCAAACTTCATCAATTCTCAATTGTTTGAAAATCCCTTGCGGAGTCCAACTGGTTAGCGTTCTGTTTTTTTCCGCGGTACCTAAATGATGCCTATCCAAAAAGGCCAAGCTTGTCCCATATGGCATAGCAGTGAACGAATTTAGCATCGTATCTCGAACTTAACTTCTCCAACTGTGGAACTGTATCTACAGCAATACCATGTCGGTAATGGAACTGGTCCGTGGTGGAACTGGTTTACCAAGAGAAGTTTACCCAACATCGGTGTTTGTAGGATACCGGGTGTCCGGAGAGATTTTTCCGAGTCCTGGAGTTGAGTTTGGTAGACAGGTACAAGCCGGTTGAGCCAAGAATGGCTACGGTGGCGATACAGTTAAGGGTCAAACATGAATTACTCCGATAATAATTCTGGATTAACAACAGAAGAAAGAGCCCATCAACACCCGTAAACAAACACCTACGAGCCCATTCCCCCTCAAAGTGTAGGCCATCCACGCAAACCTATCCCCTACACGACGGTTCTATAGCTTTGCGTGTATAGCCAACGGCCCGCGAGAAAAAGGGCCAAGAAGTATCCGCCCACAAACTCTGACAGCCCCCCCTCCATTGTTGTTCCAGAATTGTGTTATAATATCGGAAAACACAACGGAAGAAAATGCACGTCAAACTTGCTACCCTAACCTATTATGGTAATCTGAATAACCGAAAAAGTTCGAATCAAAAGATGTATCGGAATAAGGTGACGTCCAAGCGTTTAATTGCTTCATGACTGAAAACAACAGTCTTCTTCTTCTTTTCATCCACGTTAACACACCTCTTGTGATCAAGGTTGTCAATATTGTCAATTGAATTTTTCAACAACTAATTATCGTTCCTCTTAGGAAAAACGGCAAATAAATCAGTAAAATGGTAAGCGCTCACCCGGATAAGCAGCAACAATCAGCAAACGTGTACCAATCGGTTCGTTTTCGAAATCCATTTACAACGGATTTTAGTTCTATTCAACACACAAATGATTTTTAGGTATGACTCTGGTCATAAACACAGCAATCCTCCAGAGATTCTAATAAGGCACACAAAAAATACTGAAAAAACGTGACAGCTCACCAAAGCCCAACCGTTCGTGGTCAGAGCTTGCTGCGATCCTTCAGTACGGCTCTCGAGATATTGCAATCATAAACTATAGATTATATGCACACTAGCGCCGTGTAGTGACCGAGCTCCGAACTTGTGTGACACCTTCAGGAAGAATTTGACCACTAGGACAAGTTTACTCAGCTCTGCTATGCCCTTTCTGGGGAGGCTCTCGAGATATCCTAGGATGAAACCAATAACCCCTTATCCCTACGCGTCAAAGCACTCATATTTAGTTACTCTAAAGTAAAGCGTTTCTAGTGCTGAAATTCCCAATTATACCGAAAGCCCATGAAACAAAATGGTTGGTCCAGCCCCGTACAACAATGCTGCTGGAAACTGTAGATGTATAACACTTGAAACAACTGGGATAGACCTCATTTCCCCCTATTAGTGATAACCCCATAAGCAGCGGGTATTGATCGGTAAAAGATTGAAAAGATCGATACCGTGAATTCGGGTGAAATTGATCAGTGATGACCAACAAAAAGAAGCCCAAGTGTGCTACTTAAAGAAAGCCTCACCCAACTTAAGCTCTTATGTCTGGCATAGTAATTGAGTCAATGATTGCAGTTAATTGGCTTTTAACCATCATGTTCGTTGAATAGTTTTTATTTATAATTTTGCTACTTTTCATATTTTTCAATTTTTATTTTTTGAATAAAACTTCTTATCAAAAACGCAGACAAGAGTATTAAAATAACATGTAACATGACTAGTATTATTCTAACATTATCTGACTTTTCATTGAAAATTAACAAGAACCAAAAGCTGCAGTAAAATTTGCTTCGTTCAATTATTGAAGAAAAAGAACAATACATTTTTTATCATCAACCACCAAGACAAGTAAAATTTTTTAAGGAAAACGTCTTAGTAAAGTAAAGTTTCAAATGGTAATTTGAAAATTAACCAAATTTTACCGATAGCGCAGTGATAAGCGCAAGTGTTTCTCACCCCAGAGGGTCTTGAATCAGTTCTAGTCGGCACCGTAGGGATTTAGATCACGTGTAAAGCCATTAGTCCCGGCCCATGTGTTGATGGATTCAATCTGTAGGATCCAGGTGACGTCAACTTCTTAGTGTTGGTGTTTGGACTCGGACCGAAAATAGACCGACGGAAAATAAATTAAGACCAATCAAAATAACATAGTGTATCCATAATGTAGTCTTGATTTCTTAGTGATCAATTTCACCCCGATTAGAATATTTGTATTTTAATGAAATAAACTAGTTGTGCTTTAAAATATTCTTTCATACGTGGTTAAACTATTATTGGCAGCTTGTATATACAACAATATTTATTGAGAAATTAAATTGCCTGCTAAAATATTCTTCTACTGAAAGGTATTCCAAAAAAATCGGCAAAAGTGATCAATTTCACTCGAATTCACGGTACCCAAAAATACATTAATGAGGAGACCGCTCTTCAACTTGATGATATTAAAGGGTGTCCACGATGAAATTGCCACACACAAAATTGATTCGCAAAATTCGAGTTTTCATCCGATTGCCATCAAATTTTCAGGGATTGAGAAATAACTATTGAACGTCATTTTACCATTTTATTCGTATTTTATTTACAGTCCATACGCAAATGCCCGCACCTTGGCCTTAACCCCGGCCATAAGATTCTGCACAACCTGTGAATCAACCGTTTTTTGCATGTAAACCTATACTTTCTTCAGTTCCTCGACTGTCTTCACTACCTTAGGTCGTTTAAGAAGGTGCTGCTTCATAATCGCCCAGTACTTCTCGATGGGGCGGAGCTCCGGAGTGTTGGCAGGGTTGAACATTTTCGGCATGAAATTGACCTTATTGTCCGCATACCACTTCAGCACGTCCATGGAGTAGTGGCATGAGGCCAAATACGGCCAGAAGATTGTTGAGACGTTGTGGGCCTTCAAGAGAGGAAGCAGCCGCTTCTGGAGGCACTCTTTTATGTACACCTGTCCGTTCATCGTGTCCTGGGTCACGAAAGGTGCACTCCGCTTCCGCACGTGCAGATGGCTTGCCAAACCAGGAATTTCTTCGCAAATTTGGACATCTTCTGAGTGCGGACATGCTCCGGAACGCTGAACTTATCCTTGGCCGTGAAAAACAGGTTGCCGGGGATCTGTTTGAAGTCGGCCTTCACATATGTTTCGTCGTCCATGATGCAGCATTCAACTTTCGTCAGCATGTTGAGGTACAACTTCCTGGCACGGGTTTTGGCGGACTTGTTCTGCTTCTCGTCGCGATTAGGGGCCTTTTGTACCTTGAACGTTCGAAGCCCAGCCTTAGTTTTGGCCTTCTGGACAAAACTTCGGCTTAGGTGCAGCTTCTTAGCCACATCCCGAACGGAGGCGTTCAGATTTCGGTTGAAAGGCCCCAACTACGCGGTTGTGATTTTTGGTGTTGTACGGAATACTTTTTTCTTCACTTCTGAGCTTCCGATCGGTGGTCAACCGTTCCTCGAACCGCTTAATCACTCGCGACACCGTGGAATTCGCGATTCCCAACGTTTTAGCTATGGAACGATGCGAGAGATCCTTGTTCTCGTGATGAATGCGCAAGATTTTACCACGCACGAGCTGTTCTTTCGACTCCATTTCCGCGAGTTTTGATCACAGGACTTTAAAACTTGAAGCACTATGAACTAAATCCACCCAAATTTTCATTAAATTCTACCTAACGGTTAAAAAGTTAGAGCAATTTCATAGTGTGGCAATTTCATCGTGGACACCCTTTATGTTGTTCCAGAACAAACATGATAGACTAATAAACAGTCTGACCGTCGCGTAATGCAGGTAGATCACCTTTTCGTGGTGCATTATGGAGTATGAAATCGAACAACGTACTCGAATTACTTCAAACTAGGGTACATCATGTTTTTGTAGTCAAAGCTACACATTTTAGTCCTTATATCCTTTTATGTCTCATTTAAAGTGACTTTATTTGAATCGAGCCACCAGAGATGGATGACCTTCAATAATGTTAATTAGGGTTTTCTATTTCTTTTTTAATTCTACAATCCCTGGGGCTATAATATAGGGTTATTGTAGGTGTTTTCATTTGCTCCCTTTGCAATGAATCTTATTTTGATCTATGTGTCAATGAAGGAAGCTCTTGCTGTTCCGGTGAACAAATAAATTCACTATTTTTGTAGTAGATGTATTTACTTCATCTCTACTGAAGTATGTAATACCTTAGATATTTCACAATAAATGATTATACCTCACAATTTATGTGAATTCTTTGTTCTCGACCAACTCAAGAATCTAGCATGCTTTAAAACTTTAATTCATCATTCATTTTAACGAATGCTTTAATACTCTTTTATCAGTTTACATTCCTAGTAAAGGGTATTCAGATCAACATTTGGCCAGTAACACACGACTCACACACAGTCGATCAAAGTTTTTATTAATAAGTCAATTTTTTTTTTTTTCAAATTCAGTGAAAACAGAATACAGTCTCTTTGTCCACTATATTCGCCGCAAAACGCCAGTTTGGCTTGAACTGTGTCTCGCTTACAACAGGTTTTTGAGTATTCTTAACGTTCCGCTTGACGATGGCCTAATATTGTTCGATTGGTCGGCGCTCTGGCGTGTTGGGAGGGTTCTTGTCCTTGGGCACCACTTGAACGTTGTTGGAAACATACAACTCCATGGCCTTTCGCCGTAATGGCAAGATATGGCCTAAGTAGAACGGAACCATTGTGTCGCTTCAAGAAAGGCAGTAGACGTTTTTGTAGGCACTCACTCAGATAAATTTCCTGGTTGACGGTTCCGGTCGCAATGTAAACGTTGCACTTCAAGCTATGGGTACAAATGGCCTGCCACACCAGATATTTCTTCGCGAACTTTGACAGTTTAATGTGCTTGAAAATATCTGCCACTTTTCCCCGTCCGTAAAGTATTCCTGTCTAGGAAGCTGTTTAAAGTCTGCCTTGAAGCAAGTTTCATCGTCCTGTATCACGCAATGTAAGTCGATAGTCCCGCTCGTTTATGAGCTCTATCCACGGCGCCACTCCCAGCTTCTTTGCGACATCTTGGACGGAGAGGTTGGGGTTCCGCTCGAAACAGCGGGCAACTCTTTTGGTCGTCGCTGTGGCCTCCGGCTTTTCATTTCCCCCCCGATCCAGCTTTACAGGCTGTCGACAAACGTTCACCGAACACTTTAAATACGTTGGTTACAGTTGATTTAGCCACATTCAACAATTTCGCCAACTTGGCGTGAGAGTAGTTTGGATTTTCGCGATGCAGGTGCAAAATTTTGATGCGTTACTTCTTCTTCCTAAAGTGCTAATCTCAAAATTAAAATAGAGGCATGCTGATACACGCACACATCTTTGAAATGCGGAGTATGCAATTTTTTTAAATTCACGATGAAAGAAAATGCGTCAAGTTTAAGTGGACCAAATTTTGATCGGAACACCCTCTATATGCCTTTATTTCTGCAAATAAAAAGTTAGATTTTCGATTTCTTTGAAAATACAAACCACCCTGGTTTTTTTTCACTCACACCAGAAGAAGGGCCCTATTATCAGAAACGACTTTGTAGAAGACAGTTTTGCTTCAAACCCTCAAACTATGATTGATGTTTACATTTCATGTTTAGATATTCAAGACAGAAATAAAAACAAGTGCTGCGAGACGGTTTTGTACAGTACGGCAAATCCTGACTTGTCAATACGGGACCTTACAAAAAACATTGGATTTGCTAAAATCCACCAGTTCACGAATCGTGCTCAAATCATTTTCGGAACGTTTGACGGTGGAGAGAGACCGAAAGTGACAAAAACATTGGAGCTGATCTCGTCATGGACCGAAAGATGAAAAGGATATTAACGAAAACCCAACTATCAAACGGTGGCTCGTAAAATAGGGATGTCGCCTGGTTTTGTCCAAAATCAAAACAACGTTTGGACACGGTCGTATAAAGTAACACAGTTACAACGCACGTACAGAAACAGAACTTGGAATCCGGGCATGACGTTTTTACTGCGAATATTTGACGAAGTTTTCATGCGTAATTATGTCCTGGAGGATTTCAATCCGCTATGGCTAAGAGAAATGCTACAGCTGACATTTCAGAACAAAGAAGTCATCGAAATTGTTAGTCTTGTTAGACATGTTAGCTAGTCAAGTTATTAGTACGAGACACTTAAGAAGTCTGCACATTGTAGACGAAATACGCGTATCTGCCAAGATAAGCAAAGGTAGTTGAAATTAAATGGAAAATACTAATTTTTCTTCTAATTTCTAGTTGCACACAAAGCTTTTTGTCCGAATCTGATTTAGATGAACCAGGTTTTCGGTCATGATCGGGTAGATTCTGCAAAGTATTGTTCCTCCCAAATCCAACTTATGAGCATTTCCTGCCAGAATAGCAAACCGGTTTGACTCTACTCTCTCTGATCTGAATGAAATGTTGTCCAATTGTTAATTTCAACTCAAAATTGCGTTTTCCTTGGACTAATTTTCTGGAAGGGCATTTTTAAAATGTGGATTTTTTTTTTCAAAAAAATTATTTTTCATAAACGGCTCATTTGATCAAAATATTGTCTGTTAAATAGTGGTAGGTGATAAAGTGTTTTTCAAGAAAAAAATACACTGAATCTAAAAAATCGTAAATTCATGCCTGTAAAGAATATAAAACGTTGATTTTTTGAAATGCTAGTTATATCTTCAAAGCTGTTGCAAAGTTTAAGACAGCCACTTCTTTAATATTTTTAGTTTTATTCTTAAATATTTAAAATTATCTAAAAAAAATGTTTCAAATGATAATTTTGATTATTAAAATAAACTTAAATTAGATCTTATGCATTGTTTTTAATATAAAAATATATCGAAACTTTTTTCGTGAGCCTAGCTGTTCTCAAGTTATTGCGAATTTCAATAACCGAAATTTAAATGGCCACTTGTTGGCCCTCTTTGATTGTTTGTCGTGATGTCTACAACAAAATGTCTTTTTTCATAATAGATTATTAAAAAACAGCTGCTTTTTTCTCAGACACGGTGGTAGTCAGACTTACCCGTTACTGTTTGAACACGATAGAATAGAATCAAGTGGATGCTTTTGTATATGTGTGTGTTTCGGATAGTTTTGTTCAGGGAGGGAAGAAGCAGTATTTTAAAAGCTTGAAAAGCTATGAAAGATAAACTTAATTGATGAGGTGAAGAATTTCCCAATATATAGCACTTTGTTGACTTTGTACCTATCTTGATTTCAAATGTATGGCAGATTCCACTGTATTAAAATGTACCTATTAGAAATTTGTTCCGAACACGGGAATAAATCAAAATTTACCTGGATGCTGTCTTCTCAACGAAAGGCTTAAAAATTCCGATATAGGGGATGTGTCTCTCAGCCTTATACGTAACGATCGATAATTTTCTTTTCATTATAACGCATACATTATTTGAGCTCTAAACGATACTCAAATTGCTATACACTTGCTTAGGCAAGTTTAATGAGAAACTTGGTAGTATGTTTCAAAAAAAGTTACACAACTCATTTTATAACGTCAGGAACTTTTAGTGGATATGGATGTAATGTCGGTCTATAAGCACCAAATTGGATCTTTTTGTCTATGCAACTTTGTCCAATACGATAGGTTTATCATTAACTGAAATCTTCGTTCGGTTTCTTCTATCTGATATTCTGATTTAAGGCTTTGCCAGCTGAAGCTGCTCTTCACAACACAAAATTTTACAAAACAAATTAAAATAAAACTGCTTTGAAGCGCTTAAGAAATTTACACGTATGATTTCCATTCTTCCATTTTATAATGAAAATATTACAATTTTCTTCAAACTAATTTTGCTCTTTTGGTTGGTGTTTAGATGAGCCGTTTGAAAAATAAGCAATCGAAAACTCAAAAACTTCCATTATAATTTTACCAATAACAACATTTTTAAAACGTTTTTTTTACAATAGGCCATCAAACATAGAAATTTATTTGTCTCTTTCATTGGGGCTACGGTTTGCACGTAAAATAATTGTTATTTTAACTATACAAACAATTAATTTATAACGGGTGGCTATTACCTGTACATCCAGGCTGAATTACACGGTTAATCGGTAGAATTTAGCCAAATTTAGATCCTCAAAAGCTCGTGGAGATAATTCGATTAGTTTCTAGTGAAGTCATGGCGTCTGAAAAGTGGAGGAAATCGAAAATTACGTGAAAGTAAACAAGTATAAATTATCTAGTAATGACTCAATTCCGTCGCAATTAATTGATAGCAACATAATTTTGTCAATTACCGCTGAATTAATGACATATTTGGTACATAGACCGAATGAAGGAGCTAGGCTAACGTTACTTCCCTACATTCCTATACATTACCCTATTAACCGTTTTTGCAAAAAAAAAAAAAACTTTTGAGTTTGATCATTTACTTCAGATAGCATCAGTTTGCATTGCTTCTGTTGCGTCTTCACAGAAACGGGTAAGACTGACAGCCTTATGACTGAGAAAGATTTGGCTCTTATTCAACAATCTATTATGCTACATATATTTTGTTGTGGACAACATTTGAAAATGGCTGAAAATATTGTTACAACAAAATTTCCTTTTAATAAAATTCGCAATAACTTCAGAACGGCTGGGTTCACGATAAAAGTTTGCACAATCTTTTTTATTAAAATGAATACGTAGAGTCTATTTTTGGTAAAATTATATTCTAAAATACGCGATTTCACAACATTCTAAAAATCTATAAAAATTTAAAAACAAAAATTTAAAAAAATAAAGAATTGATCGTCTTGAACTTTTCACCAGATTTTAGGATATAACTTCAATTTAAAACAAAATATTAAAAAATCCCTGTATTTTAGCATGAATTTACATTTTTTTAGTTTCAGTGTATTTTTTTTTTCTTAAAGAACACTTAATGACCTACAACTTCTTCTCAGACGACATTTTGATCAGAGTAATCGTTTACATGTTATGATTTAAAAAAAAAAAATTCATATTTTACATAAGCCCTTATAGGAAATTAGTCCAGGAAATTTTAGGATTTTTTTTATGAAAAATGTTATCTTGGGTATAAACTTACATATGGACAAAATTTCATTAAAACCGGAAACTGTCGAGACAAAATCAATATATTTTTTAGCGTTTCTGGCTGGAAATGCTCTAAGTATGCTTCTGTTTTTCCTTGGATTGTTGAAATCGCCATACGAATCGCAACGATATCATTAGTAACGAGTTGTCTTACAGGAACAAATTTGATTCCTCCTTTTAAAAAAATTGCTCTTCGTGGTTTTGGATTATTGTCATCATAAATGAGTCTGCATGTCTGCGTTGCTATTCCGAGAACTTGGTTTTTATGAACCAAAGGCTCTTGTATCGGCGCTACACTTACATTTTTGTATACATTTTCGGTAAAGGATTCCGGTTGCTCTTTTGGCATGATGAAGATTGATACTATGTTTGTGAATAATATAAGTAAAAATATACAGTATGGTTGTTTTTATATCAGAAGGAAAGTGTATTTATATGTTTCGGAACACTCTATATAGATCGATGAAATTTTCAACATTCATTTCTCACGAATAACAGCGAATAATCTTTCAAATCAACGTTACCAATAGATCGTAACTTTGTGTGATTGGCTTGTCGTTAACAAAAAATCGATGAAGCAACTGAACAATCAATTTCTTTCTTATAGAGGTATACCGATACTCGATCTTCATCCAAAAACTATTTTATATGAGGATATGCAAAAAAAAAACATTCGGCATTCAAAGATCTAAATCTAGTGTCGGCAATCAAAGATTTAAATCCATTCGCGTGACCTCAAAGATCCATCGAATTTTCCGACATAACAGAATCGTGCATATACTTCGATCCAATTCGAACCGTGTGAGGCTATCAATTGCTGCTACGAAAAATTGAATTTAAATTCATCTCATTGTGGTCGGCATAAGACACAATAACTAATTTTAAACAACAACCGAACGGCTACCTCACCACGACCCCATCCGGACGGGTGTGTTTTCAATCAAAACAAACCCACAGTAATGCGGATTCCAAGACCGATTTCACCGCCCCTTAAAGAAAAACCCGGTAGTTCACTTTTAAGCCATTTCGGGTGGTATGGAAGTTTCACTCATCTACGGCTGATGGTTGTGGGATCGAAATTCGGCATCCATCAATCTGCTGCCACAACGCATTTTTTGACTCAATCTGCGAGCATATATGTACGTGTGAGGTGCATTAGCTTGCCGAAATCCTATTTTTTTTCGGTATCGCCACGGATCCACTTCATTCGGCAAATAACAGTTGTGCGTTATACTTTGTTTTCCGGCTGGAAACATAAGCGCAGATAACTGTCAATACGGGAGCAAGTGCTGTTGCTACTGCGGATGATGATGATGATGGTGGTGAACAGTTCCCGAATTCCCCGCATCTTGCAGACGTACTATCCAGAAACAGCAGCAGCAGTAACATCTGGAGCGCTGCTACCAGTAAATAGGTATGCACAGATACCAATCTGTTTCGACACAGTTTTGCCTCCTCCAGCCTACCGACCTACCGACCGACCGATCGTGTGTGCCTCCCGCAACTTCCCCGTTCCAGCATAGCTCTTAACCTCAACGAAACTAATTAACATACTCTCACATATATTCTACTTCTAATTACCGCGCACCAGTGCACGCGGCATGGAGTTACGGTTTCTGCTGAGATTGCATTAGGTACACGTGTAGGCCTGCCCAAAGCGCGCTTGCCCGATCACTCCTCCAGTTTCAATTTCCTTAATCTCGAATCTAAATCGTAATTCGGTTCGCAAACAGCAGCACGGGGAGAATTAATTCGACGGAACAATAGCCGTCAGTGTGTGCCGGGTCGGGTAGGGTGTGGCTGATGGCGACCAAGAAGAATGGGTACATGCATATCTTGGCTAGGAAAATCGACCACCCAACAAAACCCCATGGAGGTGGAGGGGTCTCACGGTGATTCCAACTTGGCTTCCGTATACTATGCAACATAACTGTTACTTTGACTCCGGTTGCTGCCGCTAATTTGCGGTGCTACTGCAAATTAAAACGTAGTTACTTTTTTTTTGTTTTCTCCTGCTGTCTTGAGTCTTGACGCGGTTTTCACCTACATTTTATGCCACCACCCCGACCGAGTGCCACTTGCGCAAATTTGAACTTTGCTTTGACAGGTGTGCTTTGAGCGGGTGCTGCGCAATAGGTTGGTATTGAGTCCTACATAGTAGGCCTAGACCCTTCACCTCGCTGCTGCCAAGCGAAGTAACACCGAAAGGGTTCCCCTCCTGCCACTCGGGCCGAGGCATTGAAGTCTCTTTTTCAATACAAAATTTAATGAGGCTGCATCGATGATGATCACCATTGTGATCGACGACGTGACCGAAAGAGTGCTGGAATTCTTCCTAACGCGATTTCATGAAGCCAACATAATGTGTCCGATGAGATCATTGGCAGAATCTTTTTAGCTGAAATAAACACCAAAGACGTCTATTAAACCATCGTTAAAAGCTTCTTTCAAATGTCCTCTATCCATCGACAACAACAATCTATGAGAAGAATATCAACAAGTAAGCGTCATTCCAAGCGTCGACCGATTACAACATTAAGAAACCATTGGGCATCGCGATTCGTCTTCGTAGCCAGATGGATCGAATTTTTCGAGCGCTCGGGGAACCTTGGGGTCGAGGAAACAACCTACTACCTACCCAGTGATTAATGATGTTCGATGGACTGATGCAAATCAGACTCTTCTTTTTTTGTTGCGAATATTTGGTGTGAAGCTGTTTGGGTTACGTTGGGATTGATCACTTTTGTATCGTTGCGCCATGAAACGCCAAGGTAGGAAAAGTCTACTATTTGACGAATCCAGCCGCAAATTGACGTTAGCATTGACACTGGACATTAAAAATTGCTTCGAAAAAAAACATGTTTGTGCTTTGGCATCCCGACTAGAAAGATATATCAACATTATATAAGCTTCAGTTATTATGTTACACTCATTTTCTTTAACAAGCTTTGATATAAACTTGATTCAGGATGTTGTTAAAATATCAGAATTTATATCAAAAACAACTCTTGTCTAATCAGAAGAATAACACAGTATGTTATAATAACATCAAAAATATAACAAACTATACTACATTTTCATGATATAACATAACATTCTTTGAATACATTATGTTACAAAAAATAACAAATTTCGAATACCCCTAGTTACTGGTAATTTAAACATATTTGTAACAAAATATTTTTTACTTTTAAAGTCGTTTTTTACATATTTTCCAAATACGTTCATAAAGAAATAAACACATCTTTCTATAAGCATACATGTTTTTTATTGTAGAGATTTTCAGCCAATTCCAATTTTCAACATTAGCTGCTTGATCTCTCCTGACGTACAATATACATCTAACAATACAATACAATATACATCTTACTAATCACCTAGAACAAACCGTTAAAAACCTTGGGGCACTATGGAAATCATCATTATATCCATATGAAACCGGAAACACCATGTTTCCAAAATCATTTAAAAAATCATCCAATATCCTGTTGATATTGCTCATTCATTCTACAAACAGTGGTTATGTTTTAGGAACAGTTTTATCTACTAGAAAAAAAAAATCGATAACTGGATCATTTATGAGACTTTGGAAAATCAAAAATTAAGTCGTTTCAATGATATGCTTCGATTATGTGTAAGCGTGGAAATTAAAAGAAGGGAAGCTGAAGAATCTACAACCAAGTTTATCTCAATGTGTTAAATAAAAACGCAAATTGATTAAACTATTAAAATAAGAGAGAACTCTCAAACAAAATAATTAAAAATAACGAATATTATTGTTAAAAAAGCATCATGTTTTGATGTAAATTTGTTACAAAATATAAAACATATAATAATAATAATTTGTAACTCAGTTTGATATATTTGTGATAGAATATTTCCTGGGTGATGATCTCTACAAACTAAATTGTATCATAACGAGTTTCGAGTATCAAAGGTTGTTAAAATTTTGTTATTTTTCTGTTATGTTCTTCTAGTCGGGATGTCAATGGAAAAAAATGTGGGATCAAACTGTGTTTCTGAGTTCACTTTGAATTTTAATTATACTTGTCACGTTGCTAATGCTCGATGCTGCAAATTGTCATTTTCATATCCATCATAATAATGATGATGACGTACAATCTAAAGCCTATCCACGTTCAATTTCGGACACCAAAATAATAGTAGCAAAACAAAAAATTACTCATAATTCAACAAAACCGATTGTTTATTTCACAATAATAGAGTTATATCTACATTAGAAACAGATGATTAAGATGTTAATCCTTTTTTCTGTAAAATTCTCGATCTTTCTGTGGCACACCCACCATTTCCGTACGATATCCTCAGATACGCCCGCCGTGACGATTCTCCATTTTCTTTTGAAATCATTGGCTTTCTTTTTAGTTTCGAAGAGTTTCCGGTTAACTAAAGCCCAGTTCTTCTCTATTGGGCAAAGTTCTGGACAATTTGGTGGGTTGGCTGTTTTGGCACGTATTTGACCTCTTGTTCCTTATACCATTCCAGGACGGATTTTGCATAGTGACAAGACGCCAAATCAGGCCAAAACAGAGCTGGAAAGTCGTGGCTTTTGATAGACGGTAGCAACCGCTTTTGCAGACATTCTTTCTCGTACATCCTGCTTGATAGTGCCGATAAAGACGAAAGTTTTAGATTTTCGACCACAACTTCATATGCCCTGCCAAATCAAATACTTCTTCGGGAATTTGGACACTTTCTTTATCCGAAAATGGCGTTTCATTGCATTGCGGTATAAAAAGCCAGATCCAGAAGCTGTTTAAAATCTTCGAGTACGTATGTTTCGTCGTCGAATATGTTTTTCAAAAAATCGATGTAAAGCTCCTTAACACGGCTTTTTGGCTTCTTGTCCATTTGTCGGGAGCATACTTTTTGATTTGTTCCACTTCTAACCTTCCAATCCACAGTCAAGCGCTGGTTAAAAGATCGCGTACCGATAAATTCGGATTTTGGTGCCGTTCGTACAACATGCGTTTGCGCACTTCTACTTGATTCGACGGCATTTGACTGAATGCGACAAGAATGTAAAGAGTTTCAGCTATCATATAATTGAAACGTTTCAGCAATCCGTGAAATAATTTAAAATCAACACTGAAGGAAGAGTGTCCGAAATTTACCGTGGACAGGCTTTATGGTAGCAAGGTAACTTTCGATAGCAGTGGAATAATTTTACAAATGATTTAATCAGGATTCTATTGTTGTTGGTGATCATCAAGCTCTTGTATGAAGGGCCAAAAACGTTTGGGTGGGCCCGTAACCAGAGACACTTACCTGAAACCCGCAAATACAATGAATCTAGAATCGAGCCCTCGATTGACACAATAAACCCAATAGATGAGGTCTACGAGCCCACCCTCGATCCGCGAAACGTTAACTACACAGAGGAGGCAGTTCCATGCTCCCTATCCAAATCGTTTCACTTGGGTGTCCTGATGGTCCCTCCGTTTCCCCATTACATATTATGTTATGAATATTTAGTAAATTTTGTCATGGTCATTTGATTGCTAACCTTGTGTTAGAAAGTTTTGCTGAAAGTTTTATCGGTTAGGATTATGAACCGTTCTTTATTTATTGATTCAATTTGATTTTGATGTTGGGTCAAAATCGATTACAATTACCTGTTTTACTGCGTTGTTGAGAGCACTTAGCACCTCTTAAGTATCTGAAAACCTTTTACCTGATCCATCCTGTCCACAATCAGATTCCTTCACGATCTCTGGGTGATACAGATCGGGTTCCACGATGTATGTGACACATGGTATTGCATGAGAAGGCATTAGTAATTAGTAACATACAATGCGCATGTGAGGTTTTCATGGTGATATTCTCACAACAGCCGTTTAGAATGATTCGACGGATGTATATGAGAGATCATTCCCGATAAGTTTCTACTTGTTCACTCAATTCCTTCACGTTTAGTTATAGAAGGCAAGAGATATTGTGTTACGTGCCCCATTTGGGAATGTCAGGGCAATGATGCCCCATCGCATCTTTAAGTGATCATTATAAGCTGATCATTTGGTTCAGGCATTTTTGAACGTTGATTGGGCAGCCTGGTCACACATGAAATCTGCTTCGACCAAGTTGGCAGAACGCGCCTATACCCCTCTCTGCCTTTTGTCCAGTAACTCCTATCCCTTCTTTTTCATGATGTCGACTGGGGTAAAAATTACCATAAGAAAAATCGGCTAACTAACCTCGGCTTCCCAAGGAAAATTGTCAAAACTATCCAGCTTTGTTATGTTTTATTATAGTTTTATGAAAGCCACTAGAGATCAATTTGGTTCTATAATGGCACCAAGAGGTGCCAATAGGTTTTTATATATTAGTCAGGTTCATGAGAACCTACTGCTTGTTTAGTACGATTTTAACACCTTGTTTTCCCAAATCCCTTTTACTCCTATCAAAGGTTTTATTTCTATGAACTCGTAAAATTGTGTTTCGAAATGCCGTTTTCGGACTCATTCATATTATCATATTATGGTCGTTTGAAAATGCATTTTAAAAACAGATTGCCTCCAGAAAATACATTAACCGGCAAATTGGCATTGAGGGATTTAAAACGGCAAAATCATGACCAAATTGTTTTAAAGTAGATAAATTGGCGAAGATAAATTGGCTTTTGGCCAATGTAATAATTGAAATGTGCATCCATCATACATCATGCATCAAATTTTCAATGTAATCCAAATGAACTGTGGATCGGAGACCAATTACGGCATTCTTTTAGGTAACCTAAATGAATTCCAACAAATTTCTGGAACTTTGATTGTTATTTTTTGTATTCTCCCCAGCGCGGAAGTAACGATTTTTGATGAAGTTTGCAGAAGCAGATAAATTCTCATCTCCATGCGAAGCGCTAGGCGTGGACAGTAATTTCATTGCTAGAACGAATAGATATGAAGAGAAAGTGTATTGATAGTTCCGTATAGGACAACGGCAGGCTTTGGAATTGAAAGATACAAGTTTGAAAACGAGCGGAGGGCATTTGAACGGTAGTATCCGATCAGGCACATAACCCTTTGTCATACTACCCCATGCAGGATAGGCAAGGGGGGTTTCTGGAAATTCATGAATCATTGATCGGAAATATTTGTTTTCATTGTTGTTAACTCGCATAATTTCTGAGGCGCATTAATTTTCGCCTCTTATCATGCCAATATTCAAGATAAAATGAAATGCGTATATGATTGTTGTACGCTGTAAAAAATTCAATTTGTTTTAGATATTTTGCTATCAAACAACTAGAACTTTTTTCTTAGATATTTGTAACTGTTAAATGAATCAGAAGATCAGAGAATCGAACAAAGTAGAAAAACAAAACCTAACCATGATATGACAGTGAAGTTTGACAGCTTTGGCTAATCGGCCGTATGCTGGTTTTCATAACAGTCAATAGGTTTTATGAAGGTTCTCAAGTGGTCATAACATCTCTTACAAGAACATTTTCGAAATCTATATGGTCTTATAATGATTTCATTAACTTGTATTCACAACCGTCTATAGAGTGGGCCACTTTGTACAAATTATGGCTATAAAGAAGTATAAAGGAGGTGTTGTTAGACAAAACAGTTTTGAATGTAGTTTTATCCACAAAGCCGGGAGGAGTGCTATACGACTGGAATAAAACTAAAATTGTAACTTGGGTTGGCCGTATGCTCAGAGGGAAGGAGGGGGAGCATCTTTCTTCAAAGAGTGCAGCCTATCTGCGCATCTGTTCTTCGTGTTAGGAGTGGTTGATCATTGTCCTCGAGCCAGCAGTGCTATGGACGATGGTCGTCCGACGAGACATGACAGTGCAGTAAGAGGATTACTCGATAGGATCGACGGTTCATACGACGGTACCAGAGAAACGACAATACGTACGAACTGGATGAGCATCAATGGCGATGGACGAAATGAAGAAGTGGTGTGTGTGTGTGTGTGTGTGTGTGTGTGTGTGTGTGTGTGTGTGTGTGTGTGTGTGTGTGTGTGTGTGTGTGTGTGTGTGTGTGTGTGTGGGTGTGGGTGGGTGTGTGTGCGTCTGTGTGTGAGGGTGGGGGAGAAAGAAAAGAGAGAGAGAGAGAGACAGTTGGGCGTATTTCTATCGAATTTCTGTGTTTTACCGAACTTCTGCACTTTTTCCAAAAACCAGCTTAATTTCCTCATTTTTCACTCGATTTTCACCATTGAGCCCTTATTTTCTTCGTTTTTTCATTGGCTTTATGCAAGCAGCTACATATGCAATATTTTTTTTGTTGACGTTATTTTGGTAGTAAATCATATGTTTAGCACATTTTTTTTACAAACCACAAAAAAAAAATATCGCAAAAAATTATATATACTTATAAATAGTGTCGAAACTATTACTCCTAGAATATTGCAAGGTTCAAAAGATCAATGTTAAATTTAATCTTGTTTCATTTGATGACAAAATATTTGATATTCAAGAGGTAAGTTCAGCGCACACCAGCTTACGAACAAAAACGGCCTCAGACTCGTCGATTTCGCCGCTTTCATTAATATGATCATCCTTAGTACCATTCTTCAGCTCAGTCTCCCTTACACTTGGAAATCGCTGCAACAGACCGAATCAAAAATCAATCACGTCAAGAGCGCGCAGTCAGACGTAGAATGATGACAATGTGAGTGTCGCTTTTTTCATTTTATGCTCTTTACGGCACCATTGGACTGTCGTAGAATCTACACACAAACACACCCAAACCGGTAAGTCTATGACTCTGTCGTCCGTGTTACAGATGCATGTAATTGGTTGTTTCTTGTTTTGACGGCGCTTCACATTTATGAATTTTTCATTTTAGTAAAATGTTAAAAATTAGTAGTTTTCAATATTGGCGTAGTAAATGTCCCGATCAATTGGTGCAAACATAGAAATCTATTGTAAAATGACTGAGTTATTAGCTTTTTAATTATTAAGTGACATCCTACGTCAATACATTCGGAATTGATGCCCGCCAGGGTATAATCTGGAATTACTGAAGCTATTTGAAGCTTATTGAACAACTGTAGTTTCGGTTGCGTTGGTTTTGACCTTATCGACGTCATAATTTCCGGAACATTCCTCACAATCTGCGGCAACGGTGCCGATTTTATACTACTCACCTTAACGGGCTCACGATTTTCAACTCTTCCATCCGCGGCGACGACGGTGGCATTCAATCCAACCACATTTGTTATGGGAGTGGTAAAAGTTTGATCCACATTCAACCTGCCCGGTTTCGATTGAACCGGCTCAACCCTCTTTTTTGGAGTACTCATCGCCAGACTGTAACTTAAGGAAATACGCTTCTTCTGCAGCTGCTGTTCGCCGGAACCCTTCAGCGGTGGCGAGGTAGACGATGTTAGCTCCCTTGCTCGTTTCGTTCCGCCATCACCACCGGAATCAACTTCCGACAGTTCCTTACACTGTTTCTTGATCCTGTCTGCATCCAACTCTTCATTGTTTATCCTCTTCCGGGAAATCTCCTTCAGTGCATCCAAGCCACTTCTAGTCGGTGCAGCTTCCAACTCCGTCGTCGGTGCTATAACCCTATTCTCGGCAGGTTCATCAACGGTAGGCTCAATTTCACCGTGAATTGTCCATCCAAGATGACAACAGGTGAGCGGCAAACCTCGGACCGAGTACTGCACCGTTTTCCATGGAACTATCAGGCCAGCATTGTTTGACCCAATCAGCAGAACCGGTGTGACGTCCTTGATGGTATTCAGCTTGTCTTCATCCAGTAACGGGTAAAGGCTTCTTATTCTGTCCACGTCCACTTAGACAGTCGGCAGATTAATGTTGTTGATTGTTCGAACGTTATTGAGCTTGACCAGAGATATGTAGATTGCGCAACATCGATTTGTCGTCCCTTTGCATAATCCCATTCGTCCAACGGTAAATGACTGGTTGGATTGGTCCAAACAATCCCATCTTCCTAGCAAATGAAGCATCCATCATCGAGATAGAGGAATCTTCATCGAACAGAGCGAAAACATGGTGAACTTCCTTCTCACTTCAGACTCGAACTTTGCAGACACGAAGCATAGTGTTTGATCTTCTCGAGTTGACGTTGCCCAAATCTTCGGAAGAAGCAGGTTCTGGTTTGAACTCGCGGAAAGATCTTCTTGGAATTTCATTAGCATGCACAAGCTGATGGTGGTTCTTCATACAAATGGCACAGGATCTATTCGACTTGCATCTTCCACGGTTGTGGTCTCCTTCCAAACAAACATAGCAGACCTTGCAATTCCTTGCAATCGAACGGCGTTGCTGATGCTGGTAATATGATTCTCCATCTCATCCTCCAACCATCGAGAAAATGCGTCGAAATCAACAAGTTTATTTTCTCCCATCAACATGGCTTTGTGGCGGATCCACATCTGCTTACTAAGGCCAGGGATTCTTTCAGCGAGACGTAAGATCAATTCAGGATTCATTAGGTAACTTTCGGCTTTCACGTTCTTCAGTGCCCCTGCTGTACCAACCACAGCTTTGAAGAAAGGCCGAAACGATTCAATATTGTTTTATTTTACCTGATCCAGATTCCGAAGGATTTCGAGTCGGTTGCTCACAATCCATTCAGTGCGACCGATATTCGATCTTAACATGTTCATAATCTGGTCTATGTTTTCAGGTGAGGCTAGCAGGGCTTCCACGGCTTTGCAACATTACTCAATTTCAGCTCGTTTGTCGAAGCGAACTCGTTCCTGAAAATCGGCCAATCCATAACGTTGCCGGAAAATGATGGCAATTCTTTCACATTCCGACCGATCTTGCAAAGCTTTGAAAGCTTGGAACAGGTCCTCAGCCATTCCATTAGCAGGCAGCAAAGGATTCAGGAACAGGTTGACGCGGAGGTTGACGCTCTGGCTTACTAATCAGTTTGACGTCGGATTCCAAATCGTCATTCTGGTTTACCCAGGCTTGAACACGACCCATTGAATTGCAGCTAGAGGCCCCAGAACGCGATCGCAGCTCGCTTCTCCAGATATTCGGCTTTTTTCTGCTCCCTTTTCCGTTCAAGCTCCTTTTGAATTCTGAGCTCTTCCAAACGTTGCTCGGCTAAAATCCGATCTTGCTCCAAAGAGGCTTCCAGTTTTTCCTTCCTCGATGAGATTGGCTAACTCCAACGCTCTGAGCTGGCTCTACGTCTTACTTACTCCAGATGCTCTTGACAATCTTGAATGTTGACCAACGGTATGGACGGACACGCTTCTAGCTTCCGGTTGTTGACACCCGTAACCGACGGAGGAGCATGTTGACCAGGTTCGTTGGACTCAGGTATTTGGCAAACACTTTCCGGAGGCGTACGTAACATTTTACTGTGCCCCGAACCAGGGAATTCACAGACGAAATTTTCAAAACGTTTAGGCACAGTACCTGTATTACAGCGTCTTGGGCGATGTGGACTTTTTCCCATATAAACTGGGTGGTGGTTTTCAAAGAACCAAAATGTCAGGAACGGGAGACAACCAGAGATGTTGCTCGGGACTTGACGGTTCGTACCAGTCGTGGGTGAAGGACCATAATGTCAGGACTTTATAGGATTAATTTAGCTTGGTGTTTTAGAGTTTGAAGTTTGTATCTTTAATCTTTTAATGTTGTACATGGAATGAAATTTTCACTTGTTTGTTTCGCAACGTTCGTTCCGTTGCTAGAGGAAACAGCCTGCTACCACTGTGATACCTACAAAATAAAAGATAAGCTCTACAGGAACTTTAGACAAATTCCGATGGAATTTCTGCGCTCGAACGAGATATGAGAACTTTGGACGTTTCTGAAGAGAAATCGGACCGTACACTAGTTTACGTTTTCAGGATTCTTACTTAAAAACATGATTTCGTGATTCAGTTCACGGTGTATTCAGCTTGTTCTCGTTGTACGTTTTACTCGACTAGTCGAGCTGAGTCGAAGGTTGTATTGCATTTTCCTCGGACTGAAAGTTTCAAGAGTTTTCCGATCGAACGTAAGTGCAAGTGTCTTCAGGCGTAAATTTTGCTCATCTCTTAATCACGAGCAAAAGGACCTGATTAATCTAAGGAATCACTCAAGATATAGAGATACCCACCCGAATGAAAGCCATCACTGTCAGCTGTCCCGCTGACTAATAGGTCACTGGAGGCAAGTTCACCAATCTTATCACTCGTTGGCAATCGTTGAAATTTAAGACACATGAAATTCCATAAATTTTCCTCAATTTACCACCTACCTTATCCACATTGGCTTCATATACTGTAGTTCAGATTACGCGTCTTCTTCTATACCAGTGCACCGTCGACATGTGTTCAGACTTCCATGACATAAACGTTCGCAATTCGTAAAACGTCTATTGCTATATTTATCTCAAGCCTACTTACTTTACACTGACTGGCGGGAGGGCGTGAGGTTTTCCATTTGATTGTTTTGATAATAAGTGGGTTAATAGTGAAAGACGAACTGAGCGCTCTGTTACGCGCGTGTGTCTCCCTCGTGGGCCAATCGTCCATCATCAGTCAATATACTTAAGTTGTCGGTTGCACCGCATGTGAAATCGTCATGCTGCGTCTAATTTCCTAGTGGCGCAATGAATGTTTTCTACAACAAAGAACAATTGCGATGGGACTGCGATTTTTTTCCCGCTTCATCAGGTCATCCAAGATCCCCGCGGGTCACAACCGTTCGACATGCGTTGCCTTGCTGACGTAACTTGTTAGGTGTGCCATAACATAATGCTGTCAAACCTTCTTCGGACCGCATCATGTGCTGCTGCTGACGACGACGACGACGACGGGCACAACACACATGTGCGCTCGTTGGATGATAACAAATTTTTGAACTCCTTTTCATTCGGCTGCAATCAGGTTTTGGAGCGCGCATACTTTTCGAAAGTTCCGATTGTTGCATAATGGAATGGAATGGAATGAACTGAACGAACGCGGGCTCGCGCTCTCTGGTTGTTGGGAACGAGAAGCTGAAAAAAAACAAACATATTACGACTTTTTTTATGCATGTTCGAGTCAAATGGCGATGATGAAAATATTGTAAATAAAGCGACGGAATTCCGACGCAATTGGTTGGTCACCGTCGGAGTTGGAAGTAACAAGTTATCCATTGGGTTGAAAGTGAAGTGAGAACCGGTTTCGCCACTTTACCCAAACGAGCGTCCAACCGTCGGAATCATCGACCGAATTTCGTACCTTCCGTACCAGGATGCCCAAAAATGGATGCACGTGACGGGACGAGAGTCGGAAACAGGACAAGTTTCGGTTTGGATGCGGCTTTAAGCTGCTTGCTGTTATTTAATGTCGAACTCGTTGTTAATCGAAAATATTACCTAATGTGTACAATCTTTTGCTACCGCAATTCTTTGAAGTCCGGTCATGTAGTTTTTAATTAATTTTTAGGCCTGTTTCACAACATATTGAACCAAGAGATCGATGACACTTATTTTCGATCTATGAAAACAATTACTATACATCAAGTGCGCAGCTCATTGAAATTACTTTTGGTACATCTTGAAATTTGCCTGGCCAAAATCTCAAGGCACGATGATCCGTCAAGCCGGAGAAAGCAGTAAAAAGCAACTGGTGAGTGTCATCCTCTGCGGTGACTCATATTATTCAAATGCACTCGTTTTGCGCGAGTTGCTGCTCTGTTTGCTTATACGAGTGTGTTGATACATGAGTCCAACGGATTCAATCTCTTTCTGCCAGATTCCCACTCACTACAATGTTAACTCTTAGCTGATGGTTGGATGAGAGAGAAGCCAGTTAATAGGTAATTAAGGGAAAGAGATAATCGTCATCACGGAACCTATAATCTTTTTAAAATTCTCTAAGCGGGTGGATATTTTTTGACCCATGAAATCCAAACACTGGGATTTTTTACATGCTGAATTAGAAGTGAAATAACTGTACTCTGAGTTGATGTTGTATACTGATTTTATATTTATTTGGCGAAAACGGGCTGTTCAGCTTCTAATCAGCTCAGGCTCAGGCTTTCTTGTCTAGCCCGCATTGGGATAGTGTGGCAGAAGATTGTGTGCTGGCTTCGATATACTACTCTTACAATGCCCTCCGCTCAATTTCAAACTACTTCTATTCAATTTTCACAGCTTACCGTGCTCTAACGGAACTATCAATACCTTCTCTTCAGATTCTTTGTTCTTACAAAAATGATGAGAAATTATGTCCTTCTTAAACAACATCATCGTAGATCGTTACTCCGCGTATAGGAGAATACAATAATTACAGCCATAATGCATAGAGGTTGGTTTAACTTTTTGAATTTTACGCCAAGCTTCAATAGAAATCAAAATTCGGAAATTCTCAACCGATTTCAGAGTAATTTTTAGAAAACTTCAAAGGAACTTCTGGCAGATTCCATGGGTATTTCGACAACGTCACAAGGGAACTTGCGGTGCATTCTTAAAAATTCATTTTGTAGGAAAAAGGAATAAAGGGTGTTTCGATCAAAATTTGGTCGACTTAAACGTGACGCAGGAAGAAAAGGAAGGAAGAGAAGCAACGCATCAAAATAGTGCCCGTGCTTGGCGAAAATCCAAACTACTCTCACGCCAAGTTGGCGAAATTGTTGAATGTGGCTAAATCAACTGTTACCAACGTATTAAAAGTGTTCGGTGAACGTTTGTCGACAACCAGGAAAGCTGGATCAGGGGGAAAACGGATAAGCCGGAGTCCACGGCGACGACAAAAATGAGTTGCCCGCTGTTTCGAGCGGAACCACAACCTCTCTGTCCGAGATGTCGCAAAGAAGCTGGGAGTGGCCAAAGCACGATCGCGAAAGTTGTACACGACGATGATGACGAAGTTTGAATGCGGGGAAAGGTGGCAGATACTTTCAAGCACAGTAAACTGTTAAAGTTCGCGAAGAAATATCTAGTGTGGCAGGCCAGCTGTACCTGGCTTGGAGAGCAACGTTTACATTGCGACCGGAACCGTCAACCAGGAAATTTATCTGAGCGAGTGCCTACAAAAACGTCTACTGCCTTTCCTGAAGCGACACAATTGTTCCGTTCTATTTTGGCCGGATTTGGCATCTTGCCATTACGGAAAAAAGGCCATGGAGGGGTATGCTGCCAACAACGTTCAAGTGGTGCCCAAGGACAAGAACCCTCCCAACACGCCAGAGCTCCGCCCAATCGAACAATATTGGGCGATCGTCAAGCGGAACCTTAAGAAGACTCAAAAAGCTGTTGTGAGCGAGAAACACTTCAAGGCAAACTAGCGTTCTGCGGTGAATAAACTGGACAAGGAGACTGTACAAAATCTTATGACAGGTGTTAAACGAAAGACCCGGCAATTCGCATTCGGTAAAAAGGAAGCTTAGCTGAATATTTCTCCTGTACTTTGTATTAACTGAACTTGAAAAAGAAAAATAATTTGACTTATTAATAAAAACTTTGATCGACTCACCCATATTACTGTTTGACCAAATTTTGATCGGGACACCATTTATTCAGCTTTTAATCAGCGCAAGCTTAGAGTTCTCGTCTATATTGTTTTCGTTGGCAGCTGTTTATGCTTCAGCAATTCGAATTTTTACTTCTGGTTCAGCTTTTGGTGGAAAAGTTATCGGAAAATTTCAAAAGGAATTACTCGAAAATTCTCGAAAGAAGCCAAAAGAACTCGAAAAAATGAGATACACGAAAATGGTCGCCGAAAATTCATTCACGGTTGGATTTTCTTCAAACCTGCAAGAAGTGAACTACAACATTCTAATTAGGTTTCTACTTCATTTGTTTATTATATCTCTTGTTCATTTCCGAACTCCCGGAATTTGCCATTGGTCCAGCTACCTCGACACCAGCAAATCTAGCTCATTCTCGAATACTTTAGGTGCTTTACAAAGTTATTAATCGAACGACGCTCGGGTGAGTTCGGTGGGTTGAAGTATTTTGGTGCAAAAACAATATTGTTATCTCTGTTCCAGTCTTACTCCAGTCGTGCGTTCCAAATCTGGGCAAAATATTATGGCTTCAGTTGAAAACCGAATTTATCGACTAGCGACAATTGATTTTACTCTCGTTCGTAAATCATCATTCGGAACACCGTCAAATGATGGAACTGCAGGTGTTTTCCGATCCATCTGTGGAACGCAGTCGGATTTTCAGTTGACAGTTTATGATGGTTTTGCCAAAGTAAACAGTACACTCTTAGCTAGTTAGCTAGAAAGGGGTTGATTTTGTCCTCATATTGGATCTTATGTTCGATGTGAAACATTGGATATTTTCAAAGAAAATTTTGGGAACTTAAAATAAAACTTTCCAAAAATTTAAGACAAGCCCCGGGCAAGTTTCAAAGGGACCTTCGGAAAACTTGAGAAGAACATATGGCAAAAGATTAGCAAGTTTTGGCAGAATCCAAAGTAGCGAATTTTGGGATTTTTTGAATATAAAATACTTAATTTTCACATAATCAGACGAAAAACGGCTATTCAGCTTCTAATCAGCTAAAGCTCAGACTACTCTTCCATCCTTTCTGGTATTTTCCTTACATTCTCCAGCTTGCATCACTTACAGCTCTGCATGTATTTTAACTTCTATTGAGGAAACTTTAAGCAGATTCTAGGTTTAAATTCAAAGGAACTTCTGACATATCCCGAGAAATTTTGGACAACTTTTTGGTAAATTTAAAAAAATGAGCTTTCGCTACCATATTTGGTCTTTTGTTTGTTCCGAAATTTTCGGAATATGCCAAAGAAATTTTTGGGATGTTTCAAAAACTTCAAGCGAATGTTAGACAAGTTCCAAGAAAACTTTCAACAAGTATCGAAGGTACTTTCGGAAAACGTGCAAACAATTTACGGCAAAAATATGACAACTTTAGGTTGATGCCTAAGAAATGTTTGTTAAGCTAATTTCTCGAGAATCCATGGAACTTTGGAACAGTTCCTAAAAAAGACAACGTTTTGAAAATTTAAGAGGAGTATGTTGTTTGTTCTAAACAAATATTTGCGAGTTCTAAACGATTTTTATCAACTTCAAAAGTTGTAGTTCACAGCTAAATATACTAAAAATTGCTTTCGGTTAATTAAAAATAAACTTTAACATGTGCCGAAGGGTACTTTCGGTAAGATACAAAGGAACTTTCGGTAAGTTCCAAAGCATTTTTTGGCCGGCTTGAAAGGAGTATCGGTAATCTCCAAAGACACTGCTGACAATTTTCATAGAACCTTTCAGCAAATCCAAACGAACTTTTGACAAATTTCAATGGATTTTTTGTTAAGGAGCTATTCATAAACCACGTAGACTTTTCTAGGGGGAGGAGGGGTTTAACCAAAGTCTACGCTCCATACAAAAATTCAAAAAAATGTATGGAGAAAAGTCTACGAGGGGGCGGTGGGGGTTCTGAGATTTTCAAAAATGAGTCTACGTGGTTTATGAACAGGCCCTAAGTTCCAAATGTTCTTTTGGAAAATTTTATTAGTAGTTGTCCAAAATGTTGGCATTTTCAAGATAAAATATTACAAAACAGCAGGAGTTGGATAGTTTCAAAACGATTTTAAGAAGTTCCATAGTAACTTCGTGGGTTCCATAAAACCAATACATTTTACTAACTATGTTTTTACCAAGCGTGAAATACGTGACTATAATGTTTTTAAGCAAATTTATTCTCATCAACATGAGACCCTAGAAGTAACCAGTAATCTCTGCTAGAACCAAAGATATGAGGAGAAAGTATTGATAGTTTCATTAGTGTACGGCAGGATGTGAATATTTAATATAAGCTTTAGAAATTAAGTGGAGGGCTATTTTGAAAGAAAGTTTTGGCATATTTCGAATTTACTTCTGGATTCATGGTTCCAAGCTTTAGTTTTCAACTTTGACAAGTAATAAGTTCAATATGAACTTAAGGATGATTTGACAGACACTTTGCAAAAATTAGCTTAGTTTCGAAAGAGAAATTGCTAGAGAATTTGCAAAAACATCCAAGAACTTTGGATAGAACATTTTAAAAATTTCCAAAATAGTTTTGGGCAGGTTCTATTGGAACTCCAAAAACTCCAAAGTTCCAAATTTGGAAAGCTCTAAAGGAGCTTTGATCAGTTGAATAATATTTATCAACAATGAACTTAGAGTAATTTAAAAAAAAAATCTTTTGTCAAGCTCTTAAGGAGTTTTAAGAGTTAAGAAACATTAGTATGTTCTGAAGAAGTTTCCAGAATCCGAAAAGTTCCAAAGAGCTTCAGGTGAATGTTAGGCTTGTTTTTAAGATACTTTAAGCAAATTTCTTCTAAGATACAAAACGGTTTTCGATATATTCTAAAGCTCCCTTCCCATAGTTCCAATTCAAGAAATTATTTGCAAGTTACAAAGTAGTTTGTGCATAGACGTGAAGTTTCGTTTTTGAATAGTTTGGAAAGCTTTTAAAAGTTTTCAGCAACTTAAAAGATTGTCTTCTTTTCAAGTTTTAAAGAAGTTTTTGGCAAGTTACAAATAAACTATGAGCAACACTGCGGAAATTTTTGAAAACTTCCAAATAAATAATGGCATGTTCATGTCAATGGGCTATTCACAAGCCATGTAGACTTTTTGGGGGGTTGACCAAAGTCTACGCTCCATACAAAAAGTCAAAAAAATGGCATGGAGAAAAGTCTATTAGAGGGGAGGGGAGGAGGGGGGTCGGAGATTTTCAAAAATGAGTCTACGTGGTTTACGCACAGGCCCCAAGGGCAAGCTAACAAATTCTTAGGAAATTTCCAAAAGAAACGTTCCGCAAGGTTTTGAAGTATTTCGGGCATGTTACAAATGAGCTGTTTGAAAACTTTCAGCATGATTTGAGAAATTTTAAGTGAATTTGTTCGGCAAGTTTCAAAGTAATTTTCGACAAGATTCGAAAAAGTTTGGCATTAAACTTTTTTGCAAGCATTTTTTTTTTTGAGTCTTCAAAGAAACTGTTGGACAGTTCAGAAAAAGCTTGGTATGCTCCAAACGATTTTTTTTGGCAAGTTCCAAATAATCTGAGGAAAATTTCAGAAGAACTTCCAACAAGTTCCAAGTAAATGTCTTATTGCAAAAGAACTTCTAACTAGATCCAAGGGAACTTTATTTTTTTTTTTTCCAAGAGAGCTTCGGACAAATTTCAAGGGAGCTTCCAAAAAACTCCAAAAGAACTTCCAACAAGTTCCAAGAGTAGTTCCAGCAAATTCTAAGGGAACTTAAAATAAGTTCCAAGAGAACTTCCAACATGTTCAAAGGAAGCTTTCAAGAAGTTCCAAGGGAACCTCCAACAAATTTGCAAGGAAGCTTCAATTTTTTAAGGAAACTTTCAACGACTTCCAAGGGTAAAAATTTTTTTTAACAAATTCCAAGGTAACTTCCAATAAATTTCAAGAGAACTTCCAACAAGTTTCAAGGGAACTTCCAACAATTGCTAGGGAACTTCTAACATGTCTCTCAGGAACTTCCAACAAGTTCTAAGGGAATTTAAAACAAGTTCCTAGAGAGCTTCCAACATGTTCAAGAAAACATTCAACAAGTTCCAAGGTAACTTCCAACAAATTCGCAAGAAAGTTTCAACATTTCTTAAGGGAACCTTCAACAAGTTACAAGGGTACTTCTAACAAATTTCGAGGGAAATTCCAAGCTAACTTCCAATATATTTCAAGGAAACTTTCGACAAGCTCCAAGGGAACTTCCAACAATTGTTAGGGAACTTCCAACATGTTCCAAGGAAACTTCCAACAAGCTCCAAGGGAACTTCCAACAATTGCTAGGGAACTTCCAAAATGTTCCAAGCGTACTTCCAACAAGTTTCGAGGGAACTTCCAACAAATACCAAGGTAACTTCCAATAAATTTAAAGGGAACCTCCAACACGTTCCAAGGAGACTTCTAACAAATTCCAAGTTAACTTCCAATAAATTGCAAGGGAACTTCCAACATGTTCCAAGGAAACTTCCAACAAGTTCTGAGGGAACTTAAAACAAGTTCCTAGAGAACTTCAAACATTTTCCAAGGAAACTTTCAACAAGTTCCAAGGAAACTTCCAACTAAATCGCAAGGAAGTTTTAAGATTTCTTAAAAAAAACTTTCAACAAGTTCCAAGGGAACTTCCATCAACTTCCAACAAGCTCCAAGTGAACTTTTAACAATTTCTTAAGAAACTTCCAAAAAGTTCCAAGAAACTTCCAACAAGCTCCAAGGGAACTTCCAACCAGTTCTATTTCCTTCCAACAATTCCTAAAGGAACTTTTGTTTGTAAAGAGAGATATGATAAGAGGAATTTCAAAGAAACCACTCCAAAGGAACTTCCAGCCAATCTCCAATAAGTTCCAAGGAATTGTCTTATTTCATAGGAACTTCAAACTAGATCCAAGGGAAGCAAGTTCCAAAAGAACTACCAACAAGTTCCAAGAAAACTTCCGACAATTTTCAAGGGAACTTCCAAAAAAACTCCAAGAGAACTTCTAATAAATTTCAAGGGAACCTCGAACAAGTTTCAAGGGAACTTCCAACAAGCTCCAAGCGAACTTTTAACATGTCTCACGGGAACTTCCAACAAGTTCCAAAGATCCTAGAGAACTTCCAACATATTCCAAGAAAACTTTCAACAAGTTTCAAGGGAACTTTCAACTAAATCGCAAGGAAGTTTCAACATTTCTTAAGGGAACTTCCACAAAAACTTCCAACAAGCTCCAAGTGAACTTTTAACAATTTCTTAAGGAACTTCCAAAAAGTTCCAAGAAACTTCCAACAAGCTCCAAGGGAACATCCAACCAGTTCTATAAGAACTTCCAACAAGGTCTTAGGAAATTTCCATCAACATCCAAGGGTCCATCAAGTGCTAAGGGAACTTCCAACTTTAATGGGAGCTTCCAACAAGTTCCACGGGACTTTCAACAATTTTCAAGGGATCTTTCAACAATGCCTAAAGAAACTTTTGTTTGTAAAGAGAGATATGATATGAGGAATTTCAAAGAAACCACTCCAAGTGAACTTCCAGCAAGCGCCAAGGAAATCTCCAACAAGTTCCAAGGGAACTTCCAACTAGTTCAAAGGAAAATGCCAGAAGTGCCAAATGAACTTCCAACACATTCCAAAGAAACTTTCAACTAGTTCCATGGGAACTTCCAACAAGTTCAAAGGGAACTTTCAACAAGTTCCATGTGAACTTTCAACAATTTTCAAGTGAACTTCTAACCAGTTACAAGCGGACTTCCAGAAGTTCCAATGTAACTTCCAACAAGTTCCAAGTGGACTTCCAACATTTTTACAAGGAAACTTTCAACAAGTTCCAAGGAAACTTCCAACAAGTTTCATGAGAACTTCCAAAAAGTTCCACGGAAACTTCTAACAAGTTGCAAAGGAATTTCCAACAAGTTACAAATTCCTAGGGAATTTCAAGGTTACCTTTCTACATATTCCAAGGAAACTTTCAAAAAATACCTAAGGAACTTCCAACAAGTTCCCATGGAACTTCCACCCAGTTCCAAGGGAACTTCCAAAATGTTACATTGCATCTTCCTTCAGTTCTTGAAAAGAGATAACTTCCTACAAATTCCAGAGAAATCGTTCCAAGGGAACTCCCAGCAAGTTCCATAAGCACTTCCTTCAGTTTCTTAAGAAAAATAAACGCCAACAAATTCCAAAGAAACCGTTCCGACGAACTTCCAACATGTTCCAAGAGTTCGCTTAGCTTTTACCATAATTTTCTGTGGAATAGTCAAGAATTTGTTCAAACATCGATTTTGAAATTAATTTTGACAAATTCCGAGGCATCCTCTGGCAATTTTGGGGGGAACTGCTCTCTTTTTTCATTTTATGAAAGTTAGTGTTTATGAAAGTCTCAAGGCAAAGGTTCAGTAACATTTTAGGACTAGTTTCTAGACTCGTTCAGCAAGTTAAAAAGCTATTTATATCAAGTTCCAGAAGTGCTTTTGGCTTGTTCTTAATAATTGAACTATCGATAAAGTCCATAGGAATTTTCAACAAGTTCCAAATAAATTTGAGGAATGTTAGTTAGAACAAGAACTTTCAGGAAATCTATCACGAACTTTTGGTAATTTCCAAGAAAACTTGTGACATGTTTAGAAGGAACTTTCAGCAAGATCTAAGGGAACTTAAGATAATTTTAAAGATAATTCAGGACTCTACTGTAGAATCTATTCCCAAAAAAGATAACAACTTTCGGCAGGTTTCGAAGCAAAGGAATCTCAGAGGAGCAACTTCGTATCAAATTCAGGAATTTTTGCAAGTTACAGAAGAACTTTCAGTAAATAACTTCAGGAAATTTTGGTTTCATGAAATGTTTGACAATTCATCTAGAAGGTATCTGGAGTTTTACATTTATCCAGAGATCTTTCGTCGAGGTCCTAAGGGAAGGTTCATTAATTATGCCACGCAGTAGGGGGGAGGGGAGGGGGAGGGTGTTTGTGAAAACATGATAGTCCATGCAAAAAAAATTGGAGGTCCAATAAAAAACGTGATCCTTGGGGGGGGGGGAGGGGTGTTAAAAAGTCACTTTTTGCGTAACATTATTAATGAAAGTTCCCTAAGAAGCGTTGTTCAAGCTTTGAGCAAATTTTAATCTTATTTTCAAACGATTAGACAACGATTTGAAAATAGATTCATATTTTAGAAAACAAGAATCTCAGGCTAGTTTTATGTTTCTTCAATAAACTGCAAAGAAGCTTCTATGGGACTATCAAAAAAGCTTCAAGAGAACTTCTATCAAATACCAAGAGCACTTCAAGAGTTCCGTTAGAATGCTGAAAAGCTTTTAAATTTGAATCCAAATTAAAAAAGATCAAATGGATTTTCAAGCAAGTTCAGAGTAAACTTCAACTAAGCCACATTCAAGAAAGTTCCAAGAAAACATTAAGCAACTTCCAAGAAAGTAAGTAAGTCAGACTCAGAATGTTTGAAGCGAACTCTAAGTTTGATAATTATCATTTTTGAGTGATAGTTGAACTTGATAACTTCAATCGAGTGTCCTGAAAACTTTGAATAAATTTCAAACTTTAAGTGAAGTACCATCATGTTCCAGCAAGTCCGTTACAACTTGCGAAAAAATTTCCTATATTTGAAAATAGAACTGCAATGTTATTTCGAGAGAACTGCAAATAAGTTTCAAGTGAAATTCCATTTTGCACCGACGGGAATTCAATAAAGTTCCATTAAAAACTGGCAGCATTGTTCAAGCGAACATCAGACAAAGCAAGTTCTAAATAAACTTGCACCAAGTTATGAGCAAACTTTCTGCCTGTGTTGATGAAAACCTCCTTTCGAGTGCAAGCAAGTAAAGAAAACCTGTCCAGGCACCGAAAAGTTCCCAATCTACGCAAAGTTCACAAAAAGTTCCATGGAACACCTGTAAGCAGCAATCAAGCTGAATAGGAGTTCCCTGAATACTTTTCAAAAACTTTCGACAAGGCTGCAAGAAAATGTACATTGGTGATCCGATCAAGTTCAAGGTAAGTTCTGTGGGCAGCTTTTAAGAGCTCCCCAAGCAACCAAAAGTACCTTTAAAAGGGGTTCTATTGGCTTAATCAGCTTACCACTAGATCATGATAAGAATGTTGTTCAGCTAACTTTCTAAGTTATTAACCGAACCTCAAAGTTTACGCTTAATAGTAAGGTGAACTTTCAATAGCAAACTTTCAAATTTTACAGAAAGTTCATTGTTACCGCTGTAATGAATGCTATTCAGCGAAAAAGGTCTTAATATGATAGAAAAATAATCAGGAAAAATGTCAGGATTCAATTATCAGCATCTGCAGGTGTCGTGAAAATTCATATCCATAACATCCCTGCGGGTAGTCTATTTGAAAACATCTTTTGAAGCTGCTTAGAATGCTATCCCATAAAGATATAGGAACTTCCAAGTTCATAGAACGACTTAAAAATGAAGCTGAATAGAATGGTATAGGCCAACTAAGCTACTTAAGGGACGATATACAGTTAGAATGACCAAAAAATTCAAATTTTTGTTTTTGCTTAAAAAGTTAGTAAATTACCCCTAGAATACGCTCCTGAAACCCTTTTTTCGAAATTCGAACTCCAAGTGTTTCTCGCGCCTTTTCGCATTTTTCGCGCGCAGCAGGCATAAAAGAATGCTTAAAACTTTCAACGCGTTTTTCTCAAAACAGCATTTTCGGAGTTTATGCCGGTGATAACTCGAAAACTAATTATTCGATTAGGCTGAAACTTATAGGATTTCTTTATTGTAGTATTTCCTTCTATATAAATTAAAAAATATTGTAATATTTTATTATTAAATATGGAAAAATGTGAGCAAATGGCCGAAAAAATGTGGATTTTTTCAAAAATGTTACGCCAAAAGTTTTTTTTAAACTATTTTTTTTTTAACTTTTTTTGTCAATTCATTTACAAACTGTAAACGTAACTAATGTAATGTTTTTAGATTAGCAGATTTCATATCAAAACTGTGACCTAGAGAGCCGACACAAGCAAAAAATAACGACGTTTTCAACGCACTCTTACGGCCGCCATTTTGTTGAAAAACATTTTAAAAAAATGTTTTTGTATTTTACATGGATACACTTATAATTGTAAAAAAGTTTCGATTGATTTGAGTAAAAACTTCCTCTTGAATTTTGAATTTTTCAAAACTTAGTTTTTTTCTCGTTCTAACTGTATATCCCCCTTAAACCATATATCTACACTTCCATATAATCTTTGGTTAACTTCGAATGCTTCAGCTTTAAACTATTTTTGATTTTCGAAGTCATTAGTGAAAGAATCTTATGTTAGCGACTCCAGAAATCTTCACAGACTAGATTGTTCTTTGCTGTGAAAATGTGATTTTCCACACTGCGGACTAAGGCTTGTTCGGGAGTTGCGGCCTATGGAGCGGTATTGGGCTCTCGTGAAAGGAGAACTCTCTCGATATAAACAACTAGCTACAACTATAGAAAAATTTCGAAAATCTTGGCTAAATCGGTTGCCGAGAAGTCTGCACAGACCCCTTATGGCCGGAGTAAACTCAAAAGTTCGTAGTTTCTTCATGCATCCTAATTAAGTAACTGTAATTAACTTTAAGATGACTAATAATGCACAATTAAATGAATAAAAAATTCATCTTGGATTGAACTAACAGTTAATTTGTGTTATTCCAAATTATATCTGTCCAGATTTTGTCGTGAACAAGCCTTATTCTTAATAAACTTCCAGGAAGATTCGAAATAACTCTAAGCAAGCTCTAAGTACTTTGTCAGAAAGCACTAAAGAGATTTTAAACAATTTCCCTGGAAACTAATATTACAGTTCACGAAAACTTCAAACCAAATTATAGGGGGATGTAAGTTCCAGTAAGTTCAAAACAGTTTGCATGTGGATGTCCTACATGTTTCAATTAAACTGTAAGCTGTACAGTTGTAAATTCAAATTTAATCAACAGGAATTGCAGCATCGTTCAAGAGAACATCAAGCAAGGCTAGTTCCCAAAGAAAACTTACAGCGTGTTTCGAACAAACTTTCTGCAACTCAAGTAGCGAGTTGCTCAGCATTCTTGAGAGCAACATGAGGCTCCAAAAATTTCCCAATCTCCTAAGATATACTGTTCAAGTTCGAAACAAGATCCACGGGACAACTGTAAGCAGCGAACAAGCTGAATAAGAGTTCCCTGAATGCTTCTCAT
Source organism: Aedes japonicus (assembly GCA_034211315.2). Lineage (NCBI taxonomy): Eukaryota > Metazoa > Arthropoda > Insecta > Diptera > Culicidae > Aedes > Aedes japonicus. The sequence continues at coordinate 235,577 of JASCZW010005331.1, forward strand.
AAACTGAAGACAAGGCTGCAAGAAAATGTACATTAGAGAATTGTTCAGATTCAATGTGAGCTCTGGGATAGCTCTTAAGACATGAAAAGAGGATAAAAAAATACTACACGAAAAAAATGCAGTAAATTATACATGACAAAACATTCCAACAAACTGTTTTGAATTAATTTTAAAACTTGGAAAATTTAAATTAAAACATAACTTTATCACATTTTTTGCAAATAAACTAAAAAAGGCTCACTATTTCAAACTATCATTAGTAAAAACTCACTCATGTGTCGCCGTAAATTTATTATTTTAGAATGTAAGAAGGCTAAAAAAATTTCCATGAAATAATATTAAACATTTTATGGTCGTGTAGAGGAATAACAAGGAGGCCAGGTGTTGGCAGGTACTGGTGATTAGCTCTGACGTATTTTTCGTCATCCATAACAACACAGCAAATATATCTGGTTAACATATCCGTATAGAGCTTCCTGACACGGGTCTTGGCAACAGTTTCCTGGCGTTCATCGCGGTTTAGGAAGTTTTGAACTTTGAATCCAGCTCTTGTCTAAACCTTGTGGACATAATTTTGCGAAAAAGAGCAGCTTTTTGACAAAATTACGTGTTGAAATGTTGGGAAACTACCCTTAACCTTTCCCTCGGTCTTCCTATATGCTGCTTCGTTCTTGTGAACCAAAGTTAACCGGTCGTTGAACCTTTTTCGTATTCTTGAGACGGTTGGATTACAGATTTGCAGCATTTTTCCCAAAGCACGATAGAACGGCTCTGGATTTGCCATGTGGATGTACACATTTTTTTACGTGTGCTCCTCTTTATTCACTCCCACCTTGACTGCACCAAACCACACAAATACGCAATCACAGGATGTAAACAATACACTTCCAAGAAGAATTGTGGTAAATTATATATTTTCTGACCAGCGAGAAAAAAAGTTGTAAAGGGTGTCCACGATGAAATTGCCACACTATGAAATTGCTCTAACTTTTTAACCGTTGGGTAGAATTGAATAAAATTGGGTGGATTTAGTTCATAGTGCATTATTTACATCCTGGGAGTTTTAAAGTCCTGTGATCAAAACTCGCCTGGAAATGGAGTCGAAAGAACAGCTCGTGCGTGATAAAATCTTGCGCATTTCATCGCGAGAACAAGGATCTCTCGGGCATCGTTCGCATCGCTTCAAACGTTTGGGAATCGCGAATTCCACGGTGTCGCGAGTGATTAAGCTGGTTCGAGGAACGGTTGACCACCGATCGGAAGCCCAGCGAAGTGAAGAAGCCTTCCGTACAACACCAAAGATTACAACCGCGTAGTT